>VCHN02002679.1:0-16407 GCA_007115665.2 Sequoiadendron giganteum
GAGAGGATATCTTGCTCATCATTTGGCATTTTGCTTATCAAGGATTGGGAAAGGGCAACTTCCTACAACACTAAGTTGCACCAATCCAATATGGGATAGATTTGCTTCATTTATTTGTGCTTTAAAATCATTTCATTTGGCATTTCTAGTTGTTTAAATGTTTTAATTTAGCATATCTATAATGGAGCAATATCTCATAGGGTTTGTTAGGTTTTGTCATGTTAGTTTGATTTGCATAATATACTAACATGTTGCAGAATTTAGCCACCACAAAATGGCGCTAGAAGGAGGGCAATATCTGCATTCACATTAGTGCAAGATTTGTGTTTATGTTGTAAAAATTAACTTTATGCTTGCTGATTTTAGTTACTAAAAGTCTTTGCAATAAACCTATTCTAGATTCTTGAAGAAATCTTATGAGTAGATAATTTTACACCAGTAAATTGAATCACAATGATAGATTTGTTACACCATTCATTTAAAGACTAACGGGCCTCTAATGTTTCTTTTCTTTCAGCCATTTTGAAGATATGGTAGAAATCATCTTGTTGTTGTTCTATTTCATACGTATGACTACTTGCTACTCGGTAAAAAATTAAAACATCTAACCCAGCTCGTATTGTCCACTGAGAGTGTGTATTGTTTTCATCTTTGTTTTTGGTTCCTCAAATGTTTGAAATTTTGATTTTATCGGATAATGTTGCTCTGATTTTGATATGCTTTAGCATAGGAGAATACAGATCATTAAATGATTCAGTCATTTTAACCAACAAGTATGACAAAAGATCCTTAACTGTAGGGGCCGAAAGCCTCAAGATCTATGGCATTGAGGAGATTTCTCAAGATTACACATTGTGATGGCCAGTTGCATTCATTTAAAATATTCTAAAGCCTTTCATTGAGTCCATATTACGTTGGCTGACAACAAGAATAGTGTCATCAATGAATTCATATTACCATGTCTGCAGTGTTCATTTGCCTATCCATACTTGGCGTGAGTTCCCACAATTTCCTTAATCTTTTATAAGTCCACGTACTTCAAACCTTGCAATGCTTTGTTGATGTGTTACACAGACTCGCGTATCCACCTTCATGCTAATTCTGCTAGCGGCTGGCGTGGATTTAGGAGGAAACCCAACTGTTACATTCAGGCTGGCCATTGGGGGGCCAGATCACCATCCTCCGTGTGCTGGAGAGAAAACTATAGGACAAAGCATAGAAGCGCTTCAAGCAAGAAGTCACTGAAAGCTGAAAGAAATTATAAAATGCAACATCATTCCGCCCACCACTTGCTTCTTCGCTGCTACGTTCCTCTGCATTTTTTCTTTCTCTTCTAAAGCCTGGTCTAACATAGAGATTTAATAAATGTTAGTGACAATTCTTTACTGAAAACAATCTAGCAGATCTCCTGAAAGGGAAACATATCCTCTCAGATGAATACTGATCGACATAGATAGACGCGATGGCATTGTAAGAATGTTTTATTATAGCTTTTAGTACTTGTTGTTTGCAGATGGGGGTTGGTGATATTCAACGGCTAAGTCATGTGCATGACAGGTAATGAGAGGTTCAAATGATGTTGCCGATCATATATCCGTTCCTTCATTTAAATGCTCATCAATTGTGGTATGTCGTTCCTTTGCTATTACTGAATATGGTCTGACAGGAGCGGCGGATGGGAAGTTTTTCTTGACCAGACCATGTCCCCTGGACAAAATTGATTTGCTCACTTCTCAAGAGATCTCTGTACAAAGCATGAGTGCCGCAGTAGCTAGGTACAGTAAACGAAATGATGAGGAGACTTGGGAGACTATTTTGTGATATTTTATATTCACATTTAAAGAGAGGCGCGATTTCTAATCTTAGGAGGGTTGGTAAAAGTCTCTGTTTATTTAAACAGCCATTGAATATGTCTATGGAGGGCGCGATTTCTGATTTCAGAAAGATTTGTTGATGGAAATCTTTATTTAAACAACAATTGAATGCTATTTGTCTTGTTTTTTGGAGCCCACTTGCATAAGATGTTTTAATACAGCTTCAACTACCAGAACAAGAAATGTATCTCAATGTTCCCTCTGACATATGTTGACAATATCATTTTGATATTTTGAATGTTTATCACCAAACACTTAGAAAGAAATCAACTACTGTCGTGACAAATCAAAATTTTCATCTTCAAATCCTATAGTCACATACTCTTGAATATGCTGAATTCTCATTGGATACATTTAGTTATTTTGTCTTGGAGGGCTTCAATTGCCTATCCACATTCATTATGCTGTCTTTTTCTTGCTGCATAGGGTTAATGAATTTGATATCATTCAAGTAGATCTTGATTGAAGTAGAATAATCTCTATCAATAATGACAACCTTAGGCAGGTGGTATGAATTATTTGCGATCCAATGCATGACATTATATATATATTTGTAGGTCTGATATATATATATATTTTTTTTTCTTGCAGATTGACAGTGAAGGTTGACTTCAAAATCAAACGAAAACGAACGTGAATGGAGTAGAGTTGGGACTTGGAAAAAAAAGCATTTTTTAATGCTTGTCTTAGAGCTCCACTTACTACCCTTTTTTTTCTGTTTTTAGCTAACTCACCTTTCAATTTGGGCTTAAAATCAATCAATGGCTTGATCTTTTCAAAGTTGGTTAAAATCGAACCTTAGACACTTACTAAATTTCAATTTGGGATTAAAATTGAACAAGGCAATCACACATTTCAATTGGTGCTTAAAACGAACACATCATTGGTTTGAGGTTTAAAACGAACATGTGCATTCAATGCTTTGTAATCTTCTTCACAAAGTAATATCATCAAAAAGACGTATGCGCTTCTCTCGCGCCTCACGGCGATCTTGAGAATCAAAAGTTTTTTTTTTATGATATTAAGTTGTCAAAAAGATTGCCTCCACATTTCATTTTAAGGAACTTAAAATTAACAAATCTTGCGAGTGTGAGTGGAGTGCATCGCGAGTGTTCTCTCTTTGTTTCTCAACAAAGATCGATCGAACTATGGATGTACTTACTTGCTATTGTTAACCTTTAGAGGGCCTGCCTTGGTGAGAAAAATTACTCACCCCAAGGGAATGACTCAAGCGATAACGGGGTAAATCCAAGCTCTTCCAAACCACTATACAAATTTGTGTTCACGGTGAAATCCATGGACAATGGGAAGCGGCGCATGATAACTCTCCCCCAGTATCTTTATGATGCGTAAAGCCCTTGTTCTAAGGGTTGGGAGATCTCTCACAAGGAGTTTATCATTGCACCCCCTAAACTGGAAGCCCTTACTACAAACCTTTGTTTAGAGGCCAAAAACCTTATCTATTTTGTTGGTGCAAGAGGTCATGTCCTCTGAAGCCGCCCCATGTAACATGTGGTCTTGTTGTGGAAATGGAAAGTATGCCATGGGAGATTCATGGGTACTAATGCTTGGCTGACCCGAATAAGTGAGTGTCATGGAGGGGAGCCAGTGTGGTCAAGCATTTAGCCATTCGCACAAGATATGCGCAGCTGGATTTATCCAAGTGGGAACCCAACAAGGTATTGTCTCATCATCCTAGGGTTGTAAAAAGTGCTTGGAATCAAAACACATTGCTTGAATCTGAAACAGTGGAAAACAAACATTCAACAAGTCATCAAAATTTCAAACCCTTTAGGAAAGCAAATACCTTTGACGAATTCAAGTGTTCATGCTTGCCCTAGGGATTTCATCCTTAGAGGCTTCTAAGCATTTGGATTTCATCTTAATTTGCTTACTGAAGTCAACAATAGATAACCTTTGTCTTGATCTCCTTGATTTCTGCATAACACACTTTGTGGGATAAAAGGAAATTAGGATATTGGACATTTAGTTTGAAAAACATAATCAAGAAAGTGTTTGTGGTAAAAAGAATTGAATCTAAACAAGAGAAAAAGACAAATTTGATTACACATGTGTTTTCTAACATGATTTCTCGCAAGATCCAAAATCCCAAAAATCGAAGTTCAAAAAGCTTAGTGTAAAAGCTAGTGAGAAGCGTCTTGAGATCCTGAATTGTCTGAAAGGTTTACTTTCCTCTCATAGGAAATATAGCGTGTTCTTCAACACCGAGGTCTTGTAAGAAGAAGTGTTATTCTAGGTCAAGTCTAGGATCAAATTCAATCACTTTCATCCATCTCTCAACCATTAAATCAGTCAAAAGTCACCTCATCAACAGCTCTTGGAAACTTTGTAAACATATTTTATGCTAAACTTTTAGGCGAAATCAAATCACTTTGTTTGACTTAACACAACTAGTCAAACCATCATCCTATACACAAGTTCTCTCTTGGATAATACAACTTCCTAGGGTTTACGAGTTCATCTTGTTTGGCTTAACACACCTAGCCAAATATCAAATCATCACCTCGTTTGACTTGACGCACTTAGTCAAACTACCATCTTGTAGGAGTTCACTCTTGGATAACACAACTTCCTAGAGTTTTACAATTACATTTATCACTCTTGTTTGACTTAACACATCTAGTCAAACCATCAATCCAATCACGATCAATCAAGTCCTAAAAAGTTTAGCATTCCCTTCAAAGTTTCTTTAAGAGTTCCATTCATCCATATCACTCATTTTTCATTATCTCATCCTCATCATCACTTTGATCCTTCAATTATCCTAGTGCTTCACTTCTTTGAACCTAAGGTTTAGACCGATCTAAAAGGATTAGAGGTTTATCTCTTACATTCTTGAAAATTGATCTTCATTTTATGGTTCAAAATCGATCTCAACACAAGAGGGACATGGAATATAAATTTGATCCATCCATCATGAGCAATTCGAGTCAACCAAATTATCCAAGCCTTGCAATACCATTTGATTTTCAAAGCTTGTACAATGCATACATGGGAGCATTATCTCATACAAACATCAATGGTACAACGAATGTGAGTATACCTGATCCAAAGTTTGGAACACCTTTCCCAATGATAGATTTAAATCCAAGTCCAAATCTGCAAATCTATCAACCAAATGCTCAATGCATGAGTTTTTCAAACAACATTATCCCACAAAATCCATACATACCAAGTGCAACTTTACCAAACATGACCATTTCAAATCCACACTTGGTAAACTTTGGGGTCGACATGTTTGCAAATCCCCCTAATGTTGTTCAAAATCCTAGCAATATGTTGACGACTCAATATGTTGATTCAAGCCAAGGTAACAACATGAAAAATCAAAGTTACCTAAATCCAAGCAATATGATTCCCAACCACAACAATGTTCAATTTCAATCTATCATGCCAAATCAAAACATCATACCAAATCATCCCATTTTTCCATCGATATCACAACAACAAATGGAAACCATCCAAGCAACCCCAACAATCAAAACCATTCCCATTCCACCGCCACCGCCACCACCGCCAAAGCACAGCACGACCAATTCATTCTCCATCATGTTGCAAGCTGCACAAGAAGCTTCCCGCAAAAAGGCACTCCAAGCCCAACAAGCTACACAGCTAGTTGCTCAGCAAGCACAAGCGGCCCAAGTAGCCCAAGAAGCACAAGCGCAAGCAGAATTCTACGCACTATTGCAATCAATCCAAGAAGAAGTAGCACAACAAAGAGCCCAACAAAAAGCTTTGTTGGCACAAAAACAACATGACGAACAACAAGCGTTGTTGGCTCAGCAGAAAACGCAGGCCTTACTCCCACAACAAAGCTTGCAACAGATTCCCACCGCAATTGTTGAAAACAAAAATCAAGATCAATCTATCAATAAGCACTTTGAAGATGTTTCAACCTAGACCAATGATCAAATCATCACACACCAAGAGTCACTTTTCAATCACGATCAAAATTCACTGACGATACCCAACAATGATCCAATCCAAGAAACATTAACATCATTTGATCCTATGTTTGAGAACATTGACAATCCCTCCACCAAAATTGTTGAAAACAATGATCAAAATCAATCCATCAATGAGCACATTGAAGATATGTCTACCCCATCCATTGATCAAATCGTCGTTCGTCAAGAGCCACTTCAAGATGTGTTACAATTATTTGATCCCATTGACATAATCTATGATCCATCGACCAATGATCATATCGAAAAAGTTTCTACATCGCCTTATGAGTTAGAGGAAATATCTCAAAAACGTATTCCAAAGCATGATCAAAATCTATCACCGAGGTCTAGCAATGTTCCTTCCCATGACATATTGACATCCTTTGACCTCACGATTAAGAATAGTGAAAGAATCTTTGACTTTACACTTGATCCAAATCCATTCAAAGAACAAGTGGAAATTAAGCCACTTCCCATGCCTAAGGACAATTTCCAAGAACCTGCTATAAGCAATCCATCCTTTGAAATTGACCCATGTCAAGAATGTGATCAAAAGCATGGCGAAAGCAATTCCAGAATTAGTCAAAATCAAAAATTTGTATCTCCGAGATACTACAATGATCTAATGGGCACTCTTTTATCTATACAAGATGCTGCAAATGATGACCACATCCACATAGGACATACTCCTCCATCTACCAATGAGATGCTTTCTTTGGATGGACACATAGATGATCTTCATTCAAAGCAAGAGTCTCATACTCTTGAAATCATTACTGGGAAACAAGAGTCTCCTACTCTTAACATTGGTACACATGATCAAGATATAGGGAAATCCAGAGACATATCAAAAATGGATTATGAAGAAGGCTTGTACATAAGTCATGAATCGGAAACATCCTATGAAGTGAGTCATGAGGAAGACTTTTGTGTAGACAACGAAGCATCAACACTTCTTGAAGAAGCACTACAAACTGATATGTCACAAGATCAAGTTGAAGATATCAATCAGGCATTCATCCCACTTATGGAAGATCCTATCACTTATAAACTTAGATCACTCACCTTTGTAAGGGAAAATCATCTTATCAATAAAAGAGCTATGACATTTGAAGATCCGCCACAAAGCAGAGAAGGAGCAACACCTTGTTTCCAAGGGAAATCATATCCTTTTGCAAATAAAATGTTTCAACAAATGAATTATCAAGGCAGAGGATTAGGCCTACAGGAACAGGGTATCCTAGAACCAGTGCAAATTTTTGGCAATCCTAAACGTCAAGGCCTTGGTTATTCAACAATTAAGGGATCTCAACATATCAGTGATAACTCCACAAAATTGGGGGCAACTTCGTCTCGAGCAAACATCAACATAGGGAGCATGAAGAATCCTTATGATGAAACCAATGCCAATACTACAACCTGCCATATCACGAATCTTCATCCACCCATCACCCCATCCACGAATTGGGACCAACATCAAAAGAAAGACTTGAATCGAAGCATGAAGAACGTTATCAAAGAAAAAGAAGCTAACAAGCATATTGGACAAATCAAGTACATATGGATACCAAAAAATACAAAGAAAGATTATCCCTATCAAACTCCATCAGTCAAAGAAACTATGGGGCAAAATAAAAATGGGGCAAGTATCCATCAAAGATTTCCACAAAGGAAAAAACAGGCTTCTCAAGCAACGTACAAAGTGTATCAAGCAGTTGGTCCAAATTCCATGCACACTTCCATATCCACCCATTATTGCTCATCTTCCCAAGTTTGGAGAGTCAAAGGTTCCAAACCATCGACCAATCCATCTGTTACTCCTAAACACACTCCATCCATGCCTCCATGCATGATATCCAATTCTCACATTGACCATGTATTGGCGGCGACCCTTCATCATAAGGATTCAGAAGGCACCCTATCACGATGGGCGCACAAAGACAGAGTTAACTCCGGTATCAGCAAAGCAGATCAAGAATCTCAAAAGTTGCATTTAAGTGCATGTATCTTGGCAAGACAACTTCTACAAGCAGGATATCGATGGAACATTATGACAGAAGCATCAACATCAGCACCACCAGGTGGTTCAGCATCAGCTTAAAATCTCTCAGAAAATACAAAAAAATCAAAAAAATGTCCTGAAAAAATGGTCACCTTGATGAAAACCTGGCAAACAGGTGTCTTGGTGACAACAAAAAAATCCAAAAAAAATCAGAAAAAGGATTGAAAACAGTAAAGAAAAAAATCCTCCTCCAGTGAAAACCGCTTCGGTGGCGCTTTGGACAAGTACCATGATGAAAACCTGGCAAACAGGCGTCATGTGTAGAATCAAGCATCTATGTGCACCAGTTCACAAGAAAGCATCTTATCACATCCATAATGAAGCCAACATTCCATCCATATCATCCGTTCATCCATGAACCGTTTATCCAATCCAGTTTCCATCTACATCCATACTCCAAGTTATCTTGACCTTGGAAAATTTTGGTGCACGCTTTACACTTGTTTATGGTAAACATCTTGACACGGGTCATTTTCATTGATCCCATCCTATCCAACGCTATCTGAGCCTTGAAGCATTATCCGAATGAGTGTTCCTCTATTCTGAGCACCCTTATCTTATTGCAAGATAATCCATATCCATTCATATCCAAGAATCTACCCATGGTCGTTCAAACATTGCTAGACACTGGGGGTAGATATTTGCATCTTGCTTCGAGAATAAATCTTGATGTATATCATCCAACTTATGAAGTGATCTGAACATTGGCAAATGTGAAATCAACTTGGTCAAATCATTTGTGAACCAAAATCCAAGTCACTAGCCCATGGCATATTTTGACAGCAAGACGATGTTCCTCATCAAGCGTTATCTTTCGTTGAACATCAATCCAAACAATCCATATCAGTCGCATCTAGTGCGCACATCAACGTCACATCAAATCATCAAAGCTATTTTGTTCCAAATCAAGCTTCATCTTGATCAATCGAATCCAATCAATCATCATCTTGTTTGACTTAACACACTTAGTCAAACTATCATCTTGTGCACGAGTTTACTCTAGGATAACACAACTTCCTTGGGTTTACAAGTTCATTATCATCACTCTGTTTGGCTTAACACACTTAGCCAAATTATCAAATTCATAATCACCTTGTTTGGCTTAACACACCGAGCCAAATTATCCTTTTTGTACAAGTTTACTCTGGGATAACACAACTTCCTGGAACTTACGAGTGCATTATCACTTTTGTTTGATTTAACACACTTAGTCAAACTATCAATCCATAAGTCCGATTGATCAACATTAAAGCTTGGTTTTCAACAAAATCCCAAAACAAAGCACTGATATCATATCATGTCCATATCCGAATCGTCAAAATCATGCGAAAAACCAAAAACATTCAAAAAATCCATTCAAAAATCCAAAACATTCAAAAATTTCATCAGAAAAAACCAAAAACATTCAAAAAATTCATCAGAAAATCCAAAAACATTCAAAAAATTCATCAGAAAATCCAAAAACATTCAGAAAATTCATCAAAAATCCAAAAACATCCAAATCATCAAAAATCCAAAAACATGTCGAAATATCAGAAAATCTTCAAAAATTTCATCATTAAGTCTTGTCAGTCTTTCAAACCTTGTCGAACTACGTCGTCTCTAAGCTTGAACGTAGGCAAGGTTGATCTTTGATCATCCCCCGAGACAGTTTGCATCCGTCGCATTGGCATCCGTCTGCCAATCTAGTTAGGCGTTCGTCGCATTGGCATTCGTTTGCTTATCTTTTCTTTTACAATTAGGTCCGTCCTTATGCGTCCGTCGCATTGGCAATCCGTATGCCCATTCATTTATGCGTCCATCGCATTGGCAATCCATTTTCCCATTTATTTATGCATCTGTCGCATTGGCAATCCGTTTTCCCATTCATTTATGCGTTTGTTGCATTGGCATCCGTTTGCCCATCTAGTTAGGTGTCCGTCGCATTGGCATTTGTTTGCTTATCTTTTTTACCTTTAGGTCATTCTTTATGCGTCCGTCGCATTGGCATCCATTTGCCCATCTATCTCATCCGCAGTCAAGTCAATTGACACAAAATCCAAAAACATTCATAAAGTCTTGAAAATACCAAAAACATTCATAAATCTTGAAAATACCGCTTGACCTCCAAAATGTTGGAAACAAAAACCAAAATGGTGCATCCATTTCATCATTTTCGTGATTTCCATCACTCATAATAAAATCATCGTCGACTACGCCTTTGGTGAGTTAATTGAGAGAAACAAGTTGTGGAGTTTCTAAAAGTGAGCAGCCCTAATGCAGTGAGTCTCGATGCAGATCCGCCAGTCAACAAGTTGATCAACTTGGAGTATCAATAGCTTATCACCCAATCAATCATTCCTAGGATGAAGCTTTTGATGGGCTTTCAAACGCTCGAACACCCCACATTAGTTAGCACATTTCATGACTCGAAGAATATCAACTTGTTTGTTTATTTTATCTTGGTCTTGTTTAGACTTATCTTAGTTTGCCCTCATTCCAAGGACCTCTCGATGATGCCTAAACAAAACAGGTTTAGAGAGAAAGGAATGGGGCAATGATCATTATCTTTTTATCTGTTGTGCTTGTTGGATGTTCTTGTAAAATAACTTGGCGAATACTTTCTTTGTTGGGTCCGTCCTCGCAAGGTTTCTGTATGTCAAGTGTGAACAAGATCACTCCTATCTGATTGTCGAGTCAGAGTCCATCACACTAGGTGCAACGCCATCCTGGTTCTTAATACCTTGATGCATCGCACCTATGTGTGTTATCAAACATAAAGAAAGTTACGCTCTTTATCTCCCATTCCTGGATAAGCAATACATCATCACCTTTCATCATCATCTCTAATAAAGTTGGCTTGTTGAACTTCTGCATCTTCTTGGATTCAAGGGTTGATCCCTCTCATTCTTCTATCCTATCTCATTCTTCTATCCACTTTCATGCTAACAATGCATCCATCTTGCATCCATCCTGCATCCATCCTGCATCTTGCATAATCACATCATCTCATTTTCATAATCATATAAGTTGTTTAAAATAATATAGATTTGTTATTCTAAGCATCTTCCAAACATCTCATTTACATCATCATTATCATCCATACATCCATTTTGAACCTCTTTGTCGTGAGATCGACCTCAAATCAAATCTTTCGCTCGATCTCTCGAGGGGGCAATGTACTAACGTACTTATTTTCGCCGAAGCATCCGAAAAATCAGAAATGTTTTAATTTTGATGTCGGCAGAATCATTCTTTGAACCAATGCAACGAGTACATTGCTTCAAAGAGGGGCAAAATGTAGACATGCAAAACTGACATCGTACATCTCGCTCTAACATCGTGCATCAAATTCTCCTATTAATCAATTAAAGCAATTTATTGATTAATTTTCCTAAGGTTCATTAAATAAATTAAATTATTTAATCAAATCCTTATGTTCTTCTCATTTGATTTAATAAATCAAACTGATTTAATCAAATGTCAAATCCTTAAAATCTCTTAAGTTAATTAATCTAAATTAATTAACTTCTAATCATGATTATCATTCTCCAGCTTTTGACTCAACTAGAGTCAAAAATCCAAACTCCTAACTAACCCACCCACTTGCACCAATAAATCAATTTATTGATTTATAATTCTTCTAATTTCATTCAAAAAGGCATTCAAAATGGAATATTCTTCCAATTTGAATCTTCCCCCCAAAAGGGACTTGTCCCTTCCAACAAGGTTTTAAATGCTATTTGCACAAGTCAACATAGCATTTATTGCACCTTTCATCCCCCCAAAACATGTCAAGTCATTCAAATTCAAATTTGAAATTGGTACATTTGCCAAAACTTGCACACTCCTCACCCTCTCACACCTTGGCAAGTGGCACCTTGTCATTGGCTTGTGAATTATCCCACATTCATCTAAAATCACTCAATCTCCTACTCTTGAATCTATAAAATGCAAAGCATTTCCTTCAAATGGGACCTGGCTTCTCCTTACCCAAGGTTACTCTCTTTGTTTGAGAGGATATCTTGCTCTTCATCACTATTATTTTGGCAGTTTTGCTTATCATGGATTGGGAAAGGGAAACTTCTTACACAACTAGGTTGCACCAATCCACCATAGGATAGATATTACTTCATGTCTTCTTTGCATGTTTAGATTAGTTTTGATCATTTACTTGGAAGAATGATTATTCTATGAAGATGTTGGAATCATGCTAACCATTTGCAGATTTTAGCATCCCACAATTTATTGTGCTTCCCAAGTTAAAGGGAAGGGAAAACCACAAGCCATAAATAAGTTTTGACATGATGACCATGATGATATTTCTCAAATTGGTTATGGATGAGGGATCAAATTTAATTAGCATACAAAAGAGGAGAACCAAAGTGAAAATGGAAAACCCAAAACCGAGCTCCAATAGGGTGAATTAGTCAATTAAATATGTCAAGAAAACCACTCTAGTTTAATGAGATAAAATAGATTATGATTTAAAAACATATTCATAAATAAGTGATGTGAAGGAAATGCTTTATTCATTGGAAAACCTTTAAAATAACCATTAATAATAATTTATTGATAATGTCAAATAAAAAAATCAAAATTAGAAAGAGAGATAGGGGTTTTAAAGAATCCTACTAAAATGAACTAATATCTATCAGGAACAATGGAGGTCTAATTTACCTAGTAGGGATGATGGGAGCTTGTAGTAAAAGAAAATAATATATATTTGGCATGGCTTTATCCTATAAAAGGATGTTGATACTCATTGAGAATGGTAGAAATAAATATAATCATAAACTAATCACTAAAATCATAATAATCAAAGATCATTAGTGGTATTGTATTCCCTTCCAATTGATTGTATACAAGGGATGCAAGGAATTGGAGGAGAGAAGAAAAAAAGTAGATCATGTAAACTCAATAATCATTAAAAAAGTCTCACATAACTTCATGTGACAAGAAATCAATAAGATATATCAATATATAAGATGTAGGCATTGTTAGCCCATTTTAGTCAAAATAGACTTGAAATTATTAAGGGGAGGGGCTTAACTCAAATACAAATGATTCCTGGATGCAAAAATGAGATAAAATTTAGGAAGGAAAAGTAAAGTTTTGTTTTCTTTTGAAGGCAGTAAGTTTTAGTTCACATGGAAAGGAATTCCTTTAGGGTTTGATCTCATAACATTGAAGGAGAGCTTCATTCTTGGCACAGAAGAAACACCTTGTTGCTTCTAGATTTCAAATCCACGTTGATGGTAGGGTCATGTAGTCATAGTCAATAAATGATAATCAATGTTCACGAATACTAATGAGGAGTAGTCAACAAATTGGAAAATGAGAATAGGTGAGGATCATGAAAACTTAATATGTTCATGGTATTTAAGTCTCAAATGGACAATGATAAAGCCAATATATCTTGTAGAGTCATAACACAAAAGACATAAGACTCTTCCTCAATAGTCTGTGCATACATTAACAAGCAAGTGACAAATTTTTAAGTGCCTTTAATGGGATTGTGGGTTGTATTATGTAGGACAGTCAAGTGTGAGCTAATGCATGCAAGTGTAAGGAGGTTGTGAGACAAAATTATGTAATATCAAGACTCCATAATAGTGTGAGATGTTTATGAATGACAATGTTATTATATCTAAAGGTTATTGTGTCAGGTGTTAGAAAGGTAGTTTTAAGAGATTTTTAATGAATGAATGCCATCACAATGAACAATTATAGTCAAACATATGAAAGGGAGTAAAGAAAAACCATACAATCAACACTATTTAGAAACCCATGATATGACTGGGTGATCCCACAATAGTGGTTTACAATTTTTGGCCAAACTGGACACTGAAATTATTATTTTTAACTAAATCTTCACATTCGGGCACCTATAGTGGCTAAACCATGAGGAATTTGAAGATGATGGAAACAAAAGTCTTGTGAAATTTTTTTTGTAGATTCTAAAAATATATTTTTTAAATTTTTTTGGATTCAGATTGCACTTATTTTTTCGTCTCCCATGAAAACTTGTTTTTTTTAGAAAACAACATTTTATAAAAGTGATGCACATCGTATAACACATAACTTATTTTCCATGAAGGATAAAATTCTAATTCTTTTGAATTTAGATTTGTAACTTTGATATCTAGTGCTTCCACTTGGTTAGATAGTTTTTGATTGAATATTTTTTCTTTAACCAAGTTTCAAAGTGAAACCAATAACAATTCAGACATAGTGCGACCACATAACGCGTAACTTTTTTTTGTCTATTTCGAAATTCCATTTTTTTTGTTGGATCAAAGAATTCAATATCTGGTGCACTCATATTTTTCAAAATTTTATTTTGAAAAACTGCTATTTTTCCACATGTGTAGAACAAAGAGCTTGATTTTTTGGTGAAAAACCTATGTTTAATAAAACTAAAAAAAAAAATACATAATAAAACCAAAACATATTAAAATTATAGTTGTTGGATAGCTCATTCTGAGGACTGCCTGATTCCAGTTTGGGTTTGTGAAGTCTCCTCCATTTTCATCCTCAACCTAGGATTCAAAGCGTAAAAAAATGGACTTTCAAAGTGCTTGTGGGGGAGAATGAGGGCAAAGGGGGTTTGCTCGAACCCAGGATCGAGTGAACCCCCTTTCCTTTTGCATTTTGTTTGTTTTTTATGTGGGAAATGTGGGCCCAATATTTAATGGGTTGGATCAAACCCTAGTATGAGTGAACCCCTTATAGGTTCAATTGAACCTACAAGTTCGTTTGAAACCCTAAAACTATTTTTTTTTGCATGGGGTCATTTTTTCTTGTTTTCTTTCCTCCATCAAATTGTAAACCATTATTGTGGTTGATCCCGACTATCATTTCAATGACAATTATTAAGATGCAAAAGGATTGTAGAAAGGATAAGATAGACATAACAAGCACAATCTCTCAAGAAATCCCAAAGGGGCATGAACATAATACTTAAGGGTAGTCAAATGTTATAGTTAGGGAAAAATTTAGTGGTGAATCTTCAATAATTGGTGAATAATAAAAATCGAGACTTTCAAAAATGACGAATAGTACAAGCTAAAATGAAGACTAAATCACCAGGTTTTTACAAAAAACTAATTTTGTCTTGACTAATTTGCCTATACATTATTTTTTAAACTAATAAATCCAATTTGATTCACCACGTAAATGATGCGTCATTGGAACCGATTCACCAATAGTTTATACTATAATTAAAAATATTAATTATATTCACGAGTAATATTATATTCCTATCATTAATTTTGAGTCAATATCACCACAATAATAAATTACCATTTAATTTCAGGGATATTATAGCCTTGAATAGGGCTTTTATTTATTTCCATCAAATCATCGATTATCTTTTTAATCCGATGGTTGTAGGCGATTCCGTGACCTAATATGTATGTGCCTTTTAAAAGGCTTGTTGAGGCCCCAAACTTTTTTTGGGACATACGATCAAATCTAATCATGTGGCCCAAAACAAATTTTGGGCCTCAACAAGCCTTTTAAAAGGAACATGCGTATTAGGTTGACCTGCAACCATCTTATTAAAAATCTAATTGATGTTAACATTTTCAATTTTTATTTAGTCTTACTTTTAAAGTGAGATTTAAAAAAAAACTTAATTTGTGTGTGCTCTAATGCATTTTTTATAGTGAATTTATGCTTGGTGGCAAGGGGCTCTGCCCCTCAATCTCACCTGTATCGTGTTGGGATTGCTATCCCTAGACCCCGCGAGGGGGCGTTGCCCCCTCGACCCCCATAAGGGGTATCTGCCCCCTTAACCCTCGCAAGGGGCGCTACCCTTTGACCCCGCTGATGGTTGTTTCCCTCGGGCCCCTACTTCAATATTACAAAAAAAAATAAAAAAAATGGGGGAATGAAGTCGACTAACTATGAAATTTTTTAAAGGAGAGATTCAGGTAAAAGCACAAAGTTGTGTCACACTTTCAGCCAACATATCAACACAACTGAATTTAAGTATTTCTAACTAAAAATCAATTTTGGTGAAACATATGACCTAGTAAGATTCATTCTAGCTAAGTTAGATACTTCCACAATTTATTCAACTAAAATTGTTTGCTAAAAATATATGGAGCACCACTTTGAGTCCAATTTACCAAAAAAAATAAATTATTTGAAAAACTTCAAGTTTTAATAACTCCTCCTCATGTAAATAACATTTTTAAAAAAATGTAAAAATACCATTTTGTAGATCCATAAGTGTAGTTTTCAAAAATATATTTATTTTAATAGCTTAATTATTATTATTATTTTTATTTATACTAAAATTAGGTTATCAACAAAAAAATTAGGTTGATTACCATGCCAAGGAAAAATACTAGAACTTATTAAAAAAAAATGAAAAAAATATGATGCACTAGATAAAAGAATCTATTTCAAGATGGTATTATTTTTTTTCCATTTTAGATAAATATTTAATATGAATGTCCGATGGAAACAGTTGTTTTTTTATTCACGCACATTTTAATACTTATATACAAAAATA
>VCHN02001541.1:0-21554 GCA_007115665.2 Sequoiadendron giganteum
TCTTTTGAGAAAATTCCCCAAGCACAAAAAAAGTAATAAACGTTATGGCCACAATTGGATCTCTCTTGGATATCCATAATAATGTGCCACAATTTGAGTTCTTAGTGGAAAAGTTGTTGGTTCCTACCTATGACGCTCCTGAGTCTAAAATGGTTTGTGAACTTGTTGGTCCTAATTCCCCTTAGTGTTAGGACATACAATTACTTACATTCCTAGGTTCTACCAACAACCCTTTCCCATAAACAACGTAAGTCCTTCATTCACAAAGTCACCCTTTATACCATCATTAGTGACACCCTATATAGATGTAGCTTTGACAATACCCTCCTCCGATGTATCGAAATTGATGAAGCACAAAAAACCTTATGTGAGGTACGTGAGGGTATATGTGGATCTGATTCGAGTGGCCCAACCTTAGCCAAGAAAATCATGAGACTTGGGTACTACTGGCCAACCATGGAAAAAATATGCTCTTTAGTTCATTAGAAATTATCATCAATGTTAGGTACATAGTGACCTTATTCATGCACTTGCACAAGAACTACAACCAATCACTTCCCCTTGGCCCTTTTCACAATGGGGACTTAACCTCATGGGTAAAATTCATCCCACTTCACACAATGGCCACAAATTCATTATTACTACAACTGAATATTTCATGAAATGGATCAAGGCCATTCCTCTCACCTACATAACCGACAAATCAATTTCCAAATTCATCCTTAACTACATCATATGCCGATGTCCATGATGAACTCAAATGTCATCCTTTTAAAAACCAAGATGTCCATGAGCTTTGTGATCCATGCCATATTACCCACAAGGTAATGGCCAAACTGAGGCATCCAACAAGACAGTAATCAAAATTCTTAATAAGACTATCTATGGTGTTGGTTGTGATTGTCACCTCCAACTTAACCCTACCTTATGGGCTTACCACACCAGCATCCACATGCCTACGAGCGCCACTCCATTTTCCTTGGTCTTCGGATTCGAAGTGTTCCTTCCCATTGAGGTCAAAGTCCCCTCCTTACGGATTTCCATGAAGGGATTGATTGATCATGAGGAATATCGATAGTCCTGATTGCATGAGCTGGAACTATTAGAAGAATGTAGACAAAATTCCTTGACTCACCTATAGGCATATCATAATTGCCTTTGTTGAAGTTACAACAAAAGAGTTATGGTCTGAAGATTTGACATTGGCAACTTGGTCTTGATGCAGAACCCAAAAAATCAAGTTGAATGTGAGAAGATCAACAAGTTCGAGCCTAATTGGCTAGGTCCACACTTCATCATTGCATCCTTTGGTTTTGGTGCTTATCAATTATCTACTCCTGAAGGCAAACAATTATTGAAACCCATCAATATTTTGTATCTATGGAGGTTCTACACATAGCTTCAGAGAGCTTGGCCAAAACCATAAAAATACAAAAAAAAAGAAAAAATACAACAAAAATCATTACATTGATGAAAACCTAGCAAACAGGCATCTTGGTGACACAAAAAAAATATCAAAAAATATGAAAAATAGTAAAGAGAAATAATTCGTCCAATAGTGAAAACCACTTCGATGGCACTTTAAGTATCATGGTGAAAACTTGGAAAACAAGCGCCAAGTGTAGGTAGTCTTTGATTTTCCATCTACTATCACTCCATCTACCTTTGTCCATAATAAATACCCAGTCTTCTGACACCCTCGCAACATTCATCATAAAGTCATGCTATCTCCTTTCATGGCTGACAACGGTTGGCATCATGCCTTGCACATCATCCACCTTTTATCCTGAGCAAGTCCCCTTCCATCTCATTCATCTTGGTTAGTCCTATACTTGATTGGGGACAACACCCTTAACACCTGACTGCAGTAGGTCTCGTAGATGGTCTCATATATCACAAAATATCTAGAAAATCCAAAAAATCAAATATTCAATAAAAGACAACTCTTAAACTAATCTAGGAAACCATTCCACAAAAAATTCAACCAAATTGACACTTCAAATGCGACACACGGTCAATTGGGTCATCTAGTCAAACTTGGTCAAAATCTCATAACAACATCAAATTGTCAATTCTTGGTCATTCTTTGGATGTCTTTCTGGGGAATGACCCTTGTCACTTATTTTGCTTCAGGATATGCCTTTCCTAGGCATCAAAACTATCAACTGGCCTTTTGGCGGATCCTTTTAGCATTGGGGATTGACACTCCCACATCGACTCTATTCAGGATGTGTCCTTCCTGAATTTGACTCCTCGACATTTATCACACATTCGCCTATTTGACACAAAACTAGGCTTGATCAACATTGACGATTCAACATTAATAATCTTGACATACCAAAAAACTCCTAGCAAACACTTTGGAAAACATTGTCTCTAAATATGGTCACTGTACAATCTAAAAATGGTCACGGTTAATCAAACCTGTTAATTAATTAAATATGAATTATTTAATTAATATTCTTAAGTCATCTACATATAAATAAATTTAATTATTTATTTATATTGTTCATTTTTCCAATTCTTCTAGTTTAATTAAATAAATAAGTTTATTTAATTATTGCTATCTTCCTCTTAATTAATTAAATAGATTTCACAATTTATTTAATTATCACAAGTTTAAATTCTAAATTTAAATGATATTCTCCATTTCACATTTAATTAAATATTCTAAAAATATTTAATTAAAAGCTTTCTTTCCTCCATAATTAAATATTCTAAAAAATATTTAATTAAAAACTTTCTTTCCTCCATAATTAAATATTCTAAAAATATTTAATTAAAAGCTTTCATTTTCCATAATTAAATATTCTATAATATTTAATTATAAACTTTCTTCTTTTCATATTTAATTAAGTATTTTATATATTTAATTAAAACGCTTTTTATCATCTCTCACACATAATTAAATATTATTTATTTAAATTATGGAAACTTCTAATTCTTTGTCAAATGTAATTAAATAAATTTATTTATTTAATTATAAATTTTTCCTCAACTATCAACTAACTCTTCATAAATGAAGTCCACAAATGGCAACTTTCCTTCATTTTTGAATTAAAAAGGTTGTGTTTGAGGAAACATCTCCCATATTTCTCTCAACCTTCCATCTTTTTCTCAACTTCTTGATCTCTCACAGTTCATTCTACAGGTTTGAATCTCAACCATTGATCCTTGCCAACTGGATTTCTTGCCTTCAAAAATCTATAAATACAACCCTCTTATGAGTTGAAAAGGACCCTGAATCCTAGATTTCATACGTAATTACTATAGTTGCATTTCAGTATTATTAGCATTCTAGCATCATAGTATTTCAATTGCATAGCTTAAATCATATAGTCATGAACATGCATCTTCAATTAATCTCATTCTCTTAAGCTGCCATTTCAACAAGTTGTTGCTTGCACAACTGAGAGCCAACACCTTTAATCAAATCCTTGGAGATAGAGGACAATGGGACGAATTCGAAGAAGTTGCTGTCATTAGAGTTTGCATTTATGCTTTCTAGTTAGTTTTATTTAATATAATGTCTCATTGGTGTATTAGTTTACTGTTTAATTAATCCACATTTTCTAAAAACACATTTTTTTGCGCCCACCGTGGGGCTTCCCCCCATTTTAATCTTTTTATTTGTAGGAATTTTTTGACAGGTGATGGAATGGAGTTGCGCTTTGGCGCATACGAGCTTTTTTTTGGCGCATAGACGAATTGTTTCAGCGCATCCCCAAACTGTTTCGGTGCATTCAAGGGCTGTTTCAATGCATACAAGAACTGTTTCGACGCATAGATGACTTGTTCTCACGCATCCCAGATTGATCTTTTAGCGCATTTAGTAACTGTTTTGGTGCATTAGGGGTCTGTCCTAGCACATACAGAGGGTTTGTAAACATAAATTTTGATTCTGACACCATCCACGAACACAAATTTTTATTTCAGTTTTTAAGAGAAAAGTGAACCAACCCTAGGATAGAAATTTAAAATCTGGAATCTATCAATCCTAAGGTAGTTAGCACACACTATTTTTTTGTAGTTAAAATTAATCCCATGCCTATTGTGAAGCAACATCTTCACTTAGTTTAGATCATTGTCATTTGGTGCTATAAAAAGAACGTTGTTTGCTTTGTTTGTGGCAATAGGTCTATGCTCTCCCCTTAACTGGGTGACCAGAATACCAGACTGCCTTTTCATTTTTCTGCAATGTTTATGCTTTATTACATCCTTTAGAGGGCTTGTTCTTGTGGGACAAAGTACTCACCCAAGAGGAACGACCTAAGTGGGAACAACCAAAGCCAGGTTTTCCAACCCACTATAATCAAAAGCGAATTTGGGGAAAGTCCACAATTCGACAACAGTGTGCAAGATAACCATCCCCAAAGCCTTTGTTCTAAAGGTTGGGAGGTCTCCCGAGGGAGTTTATCTATTGCCGCGCCGAACATAAACCTTTACTATGAACCATAGTGTAGAAAGCCAGCCGTGTCAATATCCAAACATCATTTTAATCACGGTGCAAGGGGAGGGAAGAATCTTCCCCCAAGACACTCACCATATAGTCGCCACAGATTGTTTGCTCAGAGGATTCGGTATCCAGTTCCCTCACCTTGAGTACACACCTGGAAAAGACAAAAACACGGGTGCCCTCTAGGAGGTGACATGGCTATTTGAGTCGACGCGATTTTAAGCTGTGGGCTATGATTTCTATGATGACCTATTTGACAACTAAGAGTGAGTCTTCTTGGAATGCTTATCTTGTTCAATACCTGTGAAAATATCAAGAACATACACTCTTTGTTTAGATTTTAGGATTAACAAAACAACTATCTGCTTCTCTATGCTGTGTTTTTCACATTTAAATTAGATTAAGATCATCCAAAAATATCAAAACTGTTCAAACATGTCTAGCTCAGAAGTCTAAATGGATAATTTAGCACATCCCTGCTCTGTTTCGGCGCATTGCTCTGTCTCGGTGCATCGCTGCTCTATCTCGGTGCATCGCTGCTTTGTCTCAGTGCATTTGTGCTTTGTTTTGGTGCATTGATGCTCTATTTCAGTGCATCTGTGCTCTATTTCAATGCATTGCTGCTTTGTTCTGGTGCATTGCTGCTATGTTTCAGCACATCGCTGCTTTGTTTCGGTGCATCATTGCTCTGTCTCGGTGCATCTATGCTCTGTTTCAATGCATCGCTGCTTTGTCTCGGTGCATCTGCGCTATGTTTCGACACATCGTTTCTCTATTTCAGCGCATCTGTGCTCTGTTTCGACGCATCCATGCTTTGTTTCGGTGCATCTGTGTTCTGTTTTGATGCATAGGTAGTCTATTTTGGCACATTCATGCTCTGTTTCAGTGCATGTGTTTTCCGAACCTAGGTACCTTTCTAACATTTAGAAATCAGTCATCTCAATCTAGTCTTTTGCATGCTCAGAGTTTGGAAGTCTGTAACTTTTTCCAAGAAGTCTCTAGAAAGGAAGATTAGAAAGCCAAAGAAATCTCTCAGTTATAAGAAGTTATTGAAAAAAAGGAAATTTCTATACCAAAGTCGAAAGGTCTTTCTTGAACACAAGACCTTCATCCACCGATATCATGACTATATTAAAGGTTTCACTGACGATTATGTTGTAGAACCTTTATACTCACGAGCCTTCTTTCAAAGAAGAGCCCTTTCTCAAAGGCACAACCACAGTCACCATATTCATTCTTCTTATATTCCCCAACCTGCAATTACGTACGCTACTCGTCCCAATCAAATTCTACAATAGGGAACTCAAGTACATTAGGCATTCATCAAATCGATCTTCTTTACAAATCTACGATCAAACCTCATGAAGTCCAAAATCATCTTTTTTTTTTATCTTGGGTTTAATTCCCACAAACAGGATTTTCATCCTTTCAATCAGGGAATCACGAGCTAAAGATTAAAAATCTTTTAAGTCATAGAATCTTCATTCTATCCTGACTTTCACATCCAGCAACATTGCACTATTTCATTCATTTGATCAAGGTTAGTATAATTTGAGTAACGCTTATGCATGTTGTCACGAGATCTCAAAAGCACATAGAAAAAGATGAAAGAGAAAGTATAGTAAGTAAAATGGGTGATAATAGTGAGAGGGAAGAGATCCCCTATCATAATTCAAATACTAAAGAGATAACAAAAGAAAAGCTCCAAGAAGCAGAGCAAGATCCCCTATTCCATACTCTTATGGAAAGGATTTTAGAATGAAACAAGGAAAGATATTTCCTTTCATTAGCTAATCAAGGAGCTAAGTTACCTATTGATTTTGACACAGAAGGGATTAAAGAAAATCCTGAAATTCCTCCTAATGATTTTAGTGCCCTTACTCAACAGATAAAGGAATTACAAGGGCAAATAAAAGAAATGCAAGGGGGTGCAACAAAGAAGTATGTTTTGGATGACATATGTCCTTATCCATTTGATAGGATTCTTCAAATGATTCCTTTTCCAAAACATTGCGAAATCTCTAAATTTGATAGGTATAATGGGAAAACTGACCCCATTGAACATGTGAGGGATTTCTGAAATATGAGCTTAGAATTCACTCATGAAGATACCTACTTAATGCGATTGTTTCCACGAAGTCTAGGTGGAAAATCCATGGAGTGGCTTTCAAAGATCACTCCCCCCATCAAAACCTTTGAGGAGTTAATAAACAAGTTTATATCACAATACTCCTACAACATCCAACACCAGATAACCATGCTTGATCTTTGTAAGGTGAAACAAAAAATAGGGGAATCTTTCACTATATTTTTACAAAGGTGGAGAAGGGTGTTTGCTAGATACTCTCGCCCTTTTCCCGAAACAAAAAATATGGAGATCTTTATCGATAGTCTGAATCAAGAAATGAGTTACAGAATGAACCTTCACTGTCCTCAATCATTTGAAAAATTGATTGAAAACGTGATTACTATTGAAGGTGCTTTGATCAAGCATGGAGTTTTGAAAATTGATAAAGAGGGTTCAAATTCATACAACAACCATAGTAACGACAATGAGAAGTCACGATTTTGGACTCGCAATAAAAATATTGTGAATGATGGGGTAGTAGATGCTAACAACGTGAATGCGAATCCTACCATCCTTAATGTGTCAGGTGTTCAACATAGCAATAATACTAGAAATTCTAGTACCCAAGGCAATGTTCCCAATCAAGGGAATGCAACTAATAATCGTGGAAATAATTTTGGCAATAATCAAAATTCAAATGTGCCCAGATCTTCATATTTTTTGAATCAACAGAGTTTCACTCCCTTGGGCCAATCTTTAGAATCCATTCTCAAAGAATTATTGAATCAAAACGCTATTACATTGCCACCACAATGATATTATGAGCCTCAGGTTAAACCACCATTGTGGAATGACTCACACTTTTGTGATTATCATAGGTGTAAAGGTCATAAAACAAACAATTGCCAAGGGTTGAAGAATATTGTTCAGGATTTGATTGATAACCATACCATCACGGTTGAGGGACATAATGTCAATGATAACCATCAGGCATTCAGGGATCCTCTCCCTAATTATCAAAAGGGGGAATCTTTGAGTGATAAGGCCAAGAATGTTAATTATGTCCACGACATCATTATCAATCATATTTATACTGATGATCAACAAATCAATGCTATCTGAATCAAAGGTAAGCAAGAATATCGAGAGGTCAATGCTACGAAAAGGGGACAAGCCAAAATCATTGTCAAAGGAAGCTCATCTAAAGTGGAAATTCCCCCTCCAAGTCAATACAATTTGGTTGATCAACTACGAAAAACATCAGCCCAAATTTCTATCTTGGAGCTTTTAAATTTATCACCTGCGCATAAGGACATTTTGGAAAAGGCACTTGTTGATACAACTGTCTGTCTTGATTTGGATATCAATAAATTTCAAGCCATGGTGGGACACTTGTCCTCATCCGCATGTTTATCCTTTATTGAAAAGGATGACTCATCCATAACACGTCCACATAATTCATCACTCTACTTAGAGGTCATGGTTCACAAAGCTCGCATTAGACGTGTCCTAATAGATGGGGGAGCCAGATTAAACATTTGTAGTTTAAAATTGGTCCTCACTTTGGGATATTCTGTAGAATCTATAGATCCACGAAGGAAGATTACAATCAAGGCATATGATGAAGAGGAAAGGACTTCCAAAGGCCTCATCATGCTACCAATCAGAGTGGGACTTGTTGTGAAGAATACCTTTTGTCAGGTTCTAGATCAGGGTCTAACTTATAACATACTCTTAGGTCATCCATGGATCCATGAAATGCAAGCTATCCCATCTACTTATCACCAATGCTTGAAGTTTCCATATGATGGATAGGAAGTAACAATACTTGCTGATCACATTAGCAGTCAAACTTGCTCTAACCTAAGAGCAACGCAGGACACACTCATCCCACATAATAGAGAGGCCTTGGTCATCTCTACCTCCAAATACAATGAACAAGCACGAGAAATGATAAGTAATTTTGGAACCAAGATAAAATTGAAAGATAATGGAGTGGGAGAATATTCTTTATCTCTCTCTAATCTACCCATATCTCCAAGATTCCATGGTCAACCATTGACATCCATACAACAAGCTACAATAGCTTTAGCCTCAGCTTCAGTTCCCATCACCAAGTTTAATGGGATATTTATCAAAGAAAATGAAATACAAGATAGAGCTATCCTTGATTAGCTCTATAAAGATGAAGAAGAATCGGTACAACATGTCAATTTGCCCACATAACAATATGGGAAAGGATATGCTATCATGCAACAAATGGGTTATGAAGGAAATGGCCCTATAGGTAAAAGGAAAGAGGGTATTATTGAACCTGTCCAAATAAAAACAATGCACCCAAAAGATAAGACTGGGTTAGGATATGGTGAAGATAAAAAGGAAGAAGTAGTACAAAGAATGTCTAAAGAAGAGTTGGCTGAAACAATTTTGAGAATTCAAGCAAACAATTCTGACACTGACTCCAATGAATATGAATGGGATGACTTCTCTGATGATACATTTATCTCTGAGAAAAGGGTGGATGTCATACACAGGTTCACACCTGCATTATTACAAGGAGAAAGCTCAAGGCCTCCGCTTGATTATGTTCTACAAAGCGATCGTGACTCAAGTGAGACCGATTCGGTTCAAAGTGAGATAGATCATTCACAGGAGGATACCATCCTAGACCTCCCCCATAATGATGTTAACAATAGTATAATGACCCTAACGGCCAGTGACCTTACTCATCCTAATGATCTATTTTATTTGGTCTCAGCTATGAAATAAATAACATAAAAGAAAGATCTAATGGTGAAAACCTAACAAAGGCAGTATTAGATCAAAAAAAGAGAAAAATAAAAAGCGTATTCAATAGTGAAAACCTTTCAAAGGAACTAGAGGATGGGAAAATTGACACTCTCCCAGAACATTACCAGGAAAGGTCTTCTATTCTAATCAAACCAACAGAGGCACTCAATATAGGTACTACAGAAAAGCCCAAAATCTTGCAATTGGCTGCATCTCTAACAGAAGAGGAAGTACCTGGATTCATAGAATTTCTCCAGAACAATCAAATCAGTTTTGCATGGTCCTATGTGGATATGCCTGGATTGGATCCATATCTCATCATGCATCATCTATCTATCGTGCCGGGGGCAAAACCTGTAAAACAGAAAATTAGAAAAATGCATCCACATGTTGCATTATTGGTTAAAGAGGAATTAAAGAAGCTTTTAGATGTTGGATTCATTTGGTCTATCAACTATGCATAATGGATCTCCAATATCATACATGTTTCAAAGCCATATGGAAGGATTATAATCTGTACTGAATTTAGGGATTTGAACAAGGCATGTCCTAAAGATGACTTCCCCTTACCAAACATAGATATGATTGTTGATTTGACTATTGGACATACAATGTACTCATTAATGGATGGATTTTTAGGATACAACCAGATAAAGATTGCACCAGAGCAAGGATAACTTTAAGAACCCCCCCCCCCTTGGCGCAGGTGTAAAATCCTAGCGAATCCTGTATACTTCTTGATGAAAAATATTAATTTTATTGGCGATTTTTTTCGTTTTTCGAGAAAAAAAAAATCCCCATTGGTGAATCTTTTATAATCCCTGGAAGTCTATGGAAAATCGTGGCGAATTGCAATTTTTTTTAATCGAATGAAATATTTTTCATTGGCGAATAAAACCATTTTTCAAACTAGAATTTTTTTTCCATTGGAGATTAAAACCTTTTTTCAAAGCAAAAAATATATTTTCATTGGCGAATTAAAATGAATCTCAAAATAATAAAAAAATCCAGTGGCAAAATAAAAATCATATGGGTCGTTCGATGGACGACTATAGTTGCATTCTGGAAGTAAATCTCTAAAGCACTAGACTTGCGATTTGAAACCTCCGGAATATCATTAGAACCATTAGATTTCTAGAAATCAATGGTTGAGATTTTATTACCGTACAAATGGTTATAAAGTTATGTTTCTCAGCGATTGGGTGACCTTGGCGAGATACACAACTTTCAAAGTGACAACTCATTTAATGAATTGTACGATGCCATTAAGGGATGTCTTCTCAAACACCAACTGGATAGATTTAACGTAATCTTTTAAATCCTCTGAAAGGATAGATCTTAAATAAGGTATTAAGGAGTTTGGAGAAACAGATTTAATAGCAAATTGTCATTTCCTGCTGGTAAAGTTAAGTGAGCCTACATACGAGGAAAGGTGGCAGCATTTTGAACTCCATACTTAGAGTTTCCTCAAAATGGTACTTCTAGCCGATATTAGGGTATGGGAAGATAAAATTGTGGCCGTCATGCAACCAAATTTGAATTGTCTTGAAGAAGAGCAACTCGACATCATTTCCTAGCTACGTTCAATGGCGTGGAAAGAGAAAACCAGCTATGTCGAGTACAATAGGGTAATTTTTGTTTTAGAAGAAGAAGAAGAACGTGCTGAATTTCATAATTTAGTTATGGAAATGCAGTTGGAACTATACAAAGTCCCAACACCTCCAACAGTTTAACAACATACATGAATCTTTTTGTGAATTGTGAATTTGTGACACATAATGATAAGGGGGCATAGTTTCAGCTTTTGAGTGCTTTTTGAATTTTGATTGTACAGGGTGTGGGGTGACAGGTCTGTGAAACCACATTTTTGGCATTAGAGAGAAAAGAATATATTTCTAAATCTATGTATTTATCAATGCTTCATTTTAATTATGAATGAATTGTGTTTCTTCATGATAATTGTTCAATATTTATCTGTTAGTGTTAGGTCAAATTCAGAATGCTTATTTTTTCATCTCTGAGACTTTGTGTTCAGATTAATTCATTTGTTAAAAGAGAAAATATTGATTTTCACTCTTTTCAATGCCTCAAATCTTGATCTTGTACATTTCATTTAATTGAAATGCTCAATCTTTTTGAAGAAAGTGTGGTTGGCACCGATTAATGCCATATGTGATATGAACATTCGAAGCAATTTCTTGGACAACTCATAGCTTTAATGAAACAAGATTTGTAATGATTTCATATCATTTGAATGAGTGATTTTAATAGCTTGTCAGCTTGAGGTAGAGTTCAAGTTGGCACGTAGCAAGACGTCAATCAAATTAGAAATTTTAATTATACAGGCTGGTAGCGGCACTGGTGGCCCATAAATAGGGATAGTGATTCAGTGATTAGTAGATAGTGCCATAAGGGTTTTTATTTGTAATGTCCCCGTTTTTAGCACTACACCTTTCAAGGATTGATGGCCTTTTCCCGATGCGTTGTCGACAGGTCAGAGGCAGAATTAGGGTTTCCGACTGTTTGGTGGGTTCTCTTGAAGATTCAGGGTTCTGCTTGTTGGAATTTGGGTGTTTGGATTGCGGATTCTTTCTGGGTTTTCAGAGAGCTTCGCAGTGGTATGTTTTTCTTGGCATTCTGAGCACCTTCAGGAATTTACTATTTTTAGTAAATTCTATTTTTAGCAGTGGTCCAGTCAGCATCAACTCAGTCAACTTTCCTCTTCTGGCAGTTCATTGGGTAATTCCGATTTTTGGCTTAAGGGGTTCATTTTGGAGAAATAAGTTATTTTAAGTCAATAATGTTTTATTTTATAAAATAACCCCTTGTCCTAGTAATATGACTTAAAAGGTGTTTTAAAGAAGGGGACTTGGAGGGTGGTCATCACATGATGATTTATTTTGATCTTTCTAAAGTCTAAATGCTCAAGTGAAATTGGACACCTATTTTATGAAGAAATGATTTTAAATAAAGTCAAATTTAGCCTTGGAAAAGGGGTCGCCCAAACTTGGAGGGAAAAGAAGTCAAATTCAAAAGGGAATTAGGGCGCATCTTCTAGAAGTTTCTGGAGAGCCTTCTCAAGTCTATATAAGGAGGCAGTTGCTCTTCATTTCTTATCTTATGTTTGGAATATTGTTATGCTGCCGAAATGGTGCTGGATTGCTTCGAGGAATGAATGCCTCCTAGCCTTGGCTCGACTTCTTGCTTGAAAGACAGCAACTAGTGGAGAGTTAGATTGTAGTTGAGTGAGATTTGTAGTGAGATTTTGCATTGTAGAAGTTGTTTTGCATTTGTAGTTCGGTTTCTTGCATTTTAATCAAATCTGGAGTTGCTGATTTTTGTATTGCAGATTGAAGTTTATACTCATAAGTCTTTGGGCGAATTTATTTTGGTTCAGGGTAGTTTACCCATGCATTTGCTAGCCTTGGGCGCCCCTCTATGCCAAGTTGCAGATTTTTTAGAGGTGTCTTGGATTTTATCTTGTTGGTAGAACATTTCTTGAGGCTGTACCATTCTGTTTTGCCTGGCAAGTGTTTAGAAAAAAAAATACTTCAATTTTTCAGCTGTTTCTTTGTCTAGTCTTCATTGTCATCAACCTAGCTTTCGTTTGCATCAAGTCTCATGTCATTCTGGCAAGTATTGAGTGAGTTGTGAGCATTTTAGTGGATTCTAGGGTTGCTGGTTATGCATATTAAGTTGTTGTTCTGTCATATCAGCTTGCGTAAAGTCTATCTTTTGAGTTGGGTTTGGGTTGAAAGTCTTTGTGATCATTGAGGAGACATTATACTATATTGCAGCATGGTTAGACTTTCTTATGCTATGTATTTGGCAGGCAAATCTCTAATTATTGTAAGCTGAACAGTAGTACTGTCAGCAATCTTACTTTTTCTCTGTTATTTCATTGTAATACCCGTTGGATAAGTGGAAGAGGCTGGCTTGCCGCCTATTTACTTTGATTTGCATTGTAATATCTTACATCTCCGCCCTATGGTAGCTCCATTCCCACTCCGGGTTTGAAAGCACATTCTGGGTGTTGAGTTTACTTTCAGCATAATAGAAGATAGGGATCCTCTGACCATATGCTCGTCGTCATCTGGCGCATTCTTGGTTAGAGTTATTTATTCAGCATTGCTTTGAGATCCTCTGACCATATGCTCGTTGTCATCCGGCGCATTCTTGGTTAGAGTTGAATTCCACATCGTTTTGGTTTAAGTGCTAACCCTAACGGATGTGTGTTGCTTTGCTTACTATTATTGAAAATTTGAAAAATTTGGCTCGGAATATTTCAGTGGTATCAGAGCCAAGATCCTGCCATCCTGTGAAAGTTGTCACTGATTTAATTGTCAGATGAGTGACAGAGATACCAGACACTACGTACAGAGAGAGATGACTACAAAAAAGTCTGTACTTGAGTTAATGCAAAAACTGTTTATGCTAATGAAGAATCCTGACATAAGGTGGGGAATCAGAAAGATTTATGCTAAGTCTGAAAGTCAGGATAGAAAGGTGCACATGTCACATCAGAATGATCGTAAGCTTGATAAAGATACCTTGGCAAATGAGGAGTTAAGGGTAGAGCCCCATAATAATTCCCTTGACTTGCATGTAGTAGGAAGTGATGAAGATCAGCTCGGTGAAAAGAACATAACAGTCTTGAGTCCTAATAAGGATTCAACCTATGAAGGTCTTGAAGCTAAAGGCTTCACAGAAGATTTCAGTAGTACTGTTGTATGGGATGAGTTTGCTGAAAAAGAGCAAGTAGATGGAAATACTGTTGGTGCCTTTGAATCAGCCCATGACCATTGCCAAAGTGATAATGTTGGTAATGATTCCAACAGGATTGTACCACCTCATTTTGAAGATTTGATGAAGAAGGATTCTCTTCTTGTTGCTGACCCAACTTCCCAAGAAGTTCCACATGAAGAATTTGGCGACATACTTTTCCATGAAGGTCCCGAAGAAGATAGGGATGGTGAAGTTTTCAAAATAGCAAGTATAGAAGGTTCTTCACTCCATTTCCGTGGTGGCGTTATTGGACTTGGGTTTGACCAGCAAACCGAACCATGGGAAAGAAATATTTTTGATGATATCAGCTTAGGTGATTTGGGACTTGACTTATTTAAGGAGTCATCACTTCAGAGGGAGCAAGATAAGCTTTTTCCTGTTGATCATCTTAATCAACCCACTAGCAATTGGGATCCGGGTGTGTTGGCACCAAGGTATGAAAGAGAACCTTTGTGGGATGAATTTCCCTTTGATCCTGATGAAGACCAAAATATTGTTTGCATTGCAAGTTATGAGAAGGCCACAGAAGGAAAAGTTGTTTTTGATGAAGAAGCTTTTTCTGAAAAGCTACATGGTGACCCCGTCAAGTTGGTTGCAGCCACTAAGGAGGATGTTGTTACGTCCGAAACTTTCAGAACAACATTCAATGATTCTTCGTTCAAGTTAGGGGCTGTCATAGCCTTTGATCAAGAAGATGGAGAGGTGGATGAAGAGCTAGAAGACCTTATGGCTCTTGAAGAAGAAAGGTTTAAAATGGTTTTAGAACACAAGGCTGATTTACCAATTCAAGAAGCTGATTGCAAACTTGGGGTCAAAGAATCTGTGAAGTATGATGCTTTTTATGACAATAAGCATTCTCCTCTAGTCAATGGTGAAGTTCATAAATGTTGGAGCAGCAATGAGGGCAGCAAAGACAAGGGACAAGGTTCTGATTTTCAGTTGCAGCCTATCAGCAGTTCATCATCTTTGAATTCTCATGATTGGGACAGACAATTCAAGGTGTCCGTTGACAAGGAAGTGCAAGCTCTATCCCTATTTGATCACACACTTAGCTTGGTTGAAGGGTTGTACTGGAAGGCTCAGCTTGAAGAGAGACAAAGAGGAGTGAAAGATGAAGTTGCTCTTCCCAATCTGCAATTTATCATAAGCTCTTTGGTAACCTTGAAGTCCGAGTACATGCACTTGGTTGAAGATCGTGATCATGCCCTTGAAGTTGCAAAGAAGACCATTTGTGCTTTTCAAGATAGAGAGAGGAAGTTTGATGAACTTTATCTGGAGTTTGAATCAACAAGAGCTACGCTGGAAGAAACTCAAATGGCATTAATGGAGGTAGGAAATCAGTTTGCTGATTTCAAAATTTTCACAAAGCAAGAGAATGCACATAAAGCCGAAGAAATCAAGCAAGTAATTTGTGAGCTTGATAGTCTTCGAGAAGAGTTTGACCTTGAAGGTCTCACAAGAAGGACTGAAGTTACAAGTGCAGATTTGGATCAGCAAGATGGATGGAATAACTTCCAAGTTTTTGACAATCCTCTCTTTGAAGAAGGTGATGAGGAAGATTATGACAATCCTCTCTATGAGATGGAAGATGAAACAGAGAATGAGACTGAGCATGGTTTTCAGTGCTTGGATGCTTTGATATCAATCCATGAGGAAGTGCCACGTCTGTTGATTAGTAATGAATGCATAAGTGGGCTCAAGGGTGAAGATTCCATATGGGAGGTGTCGAAGCAAGGTAATTTCAACATCTATGACATCAAGATGTTGATGAGACAAGTTGTGGTAGCTGCTGGTAACTTCATTACAGCAGCAAGGAGTGATGATTTCAGACCGACTACTCATGAGGAATGGAGGAAAAGCAGACCTAAAACCGGTGTTGGCACTCTTGACAATCTATCCCTTGGGTGGAACGATGTTTGGGCTCAAACTAGTCCGTTTTTGGAGTTTGGATTGAAGACAACATTTGTTTCGTGTTCCACAGATGTGAACGCTATCAGGAATTGGTTTCAGGGATTCATGAGTATGCACTTGGTTTTGACTAACAATCGGGAATGTATTGAGTTTTCTTTTCAGTACGTTGGAAATCATCTTCAGTTGGGTATCCATATTTGGGATCCTCAACGTGGCTTGATAGAGTTTATTACATATGGAAATGACTTTTGGAGGGATAAGGATCAAATTTCCAAATTTGTTGAAGTTGTTCCCTTCTTTTCCAGCTACTTGATGGTTCCGTTTGTTCAGCAACAAATGGATTGGAGAGAAATTTTGAATATGGGTTGGAGAGTTCAACGATCGGTAGTTCTTGGGAGTGACTTTCAACTCAGACAAGAGCAAAATTTGAGACACGAGCTTGTTGGTTGGAGGCAGACCAGCCACCTTACTTATGGAGTTACTTTCATTCAGGAGAGTTGGTTCCTCACTCCCGATCAAAGAAGTGGTAGTTTTCTGATGGAGATGGCTTTAGCGTGTTTTTCAGCCACTTTGGAGACTCTTGTGGTTGGAATTGTGAAAAACTTCTTCAGACTTCATAGTTGTGCCATGATAATTCAGTTGAGGCATAGGGAATTCATGTGGAGTCATGAGTATGAATTTGTTGCGCTCTTGCAAAGGATTGCCTTCCTCTTTGCAAGAAGATTTGAAGATGTCACATTTGCAGTCATGGTTCCGTTTGTTACCATGTGGAGGTATGCTGAGGAGTTCGATTTTGAGTTGAGTAGACTATCTTCCCTATTGCTTAGAATTGTGATTGACAGTAGTATGGTTGATACTATTAATTCGGGACATTGTGGACATGAGATGTTGCATGATATTGATCTCAGTCCTTTAAGATCTTTCAGTTTGAGTATCATGGATGGTAACACTTTGGAGTTACAAGGAAGGGTAGTGCAACATTGGCATGAAGTTTTCACTGATGTGATTAGAGTGGTGCAGCTTCGGCATGGTGGGTCCTTCCTGAGACGGATTTGGGAACCTGGGATCATACTTGTTTTGGTATGGATCAGTCTTAAATTTTTCGGAGTTGTGGTGGTATTGCTTGGGGACAAGCAATTTTGGGAAGGGCGGACTGTAATGTCCCGTTTTTAGCACTACACCTTTCAAGGATTGATGGCCTTTTCCCGATGCGTTGTCGACAGGTCAGAGGCAGAATTAGGGTTTCCGACTGTTTGGTGGGTTCTCTTGAAGATTCAGGGTTCTGCTTGTTGGAATTTGGGTGTTTGGATTGCGGATTCTTTCTAGGTTTTCAGAGAGCTTTGCAGTGGTATGTTTTTCTTGGCATTCTGAGCACCTTCAGGAATTTACTATTTTTAGTAAATTCTATTTTTAGCAGTGGTCCAGTCAGCATCAGCTCAGTCAACTTTCCTCTTCTGGCAGTTCATTGGGTAATTCCGATTTTTGGCTTAAGGGTTCATTTTGGAGAAATAAGTTATTTTAAGTCAATAATGTTTTATTTTATAAAATAACCCCTTGTCCTAGTAATATGACTTAAAAGTTGTTTTAAAGAAGGGGACTTGGAGGGTGGTCATCACATGATGATTTATTTTGATCTTTCTAAAGTCTAAATGCTCAAGTGAAATTGGACGCCTATTTTATGAAGAAATGATTTTAAATAAAGTCAAATTTAGCCTTGGAAAAGGGGTCGCCCAAACTTGGAGGGAAAAGAAGTCAAATTCAAAAGGGAATTAGGGCGCATCTTCTAGAAGTTTCTGGAGAGCCTTCTCAAGTCTATATAAGGAGGTAGTTGCTCTTCATTTCTTATCTTATGTTTGGAATATTGTTATGCTGCCGAAATGGTGCTGGATTGCTTCGAGGAATGAATGCCTCCTAGCCTTGGCTCGACTTCTTGCTTGAAAGACAGCAACTAGTGGAGAGTTAGATTGTAGTTGAGTGAGATTTGTAGTGAGATTCTGCATTGTAGAAGTTGTTTTGCATTTGTAGTTCGATTTCTTGCATTTTAATCAAATCTAGAGTTGCTGATTTTTGTATTGCAGATTGAAGTTTATACTCATAAGTCTTTGGGCGAATTTATTTTGGTTTTGGGTAGTTTACCCATGCATTTGCTAGCCTTGGGCGCCCCTCTATGCCAAGTTGCAGATTTTTTAGAGGTGTCTTGGATTTTATCTTGTTGGTAGAACATTTCTTGAGGCTGTACCATTCTGTTTTGCCTGGCAAGTGTTTAGAAAAAAAAATACTTCAATTTTTCAGCTATTTCTTTGTCTAGTCTTCATTGTCATCAACCTAGCTTTCTTTTGCATCAAGTCTCATGTCATTCTGGCAAGTATTGAGTGAGTTGTGAGCATTTTAGTGGATTCTAGGGTTGTTGGTTATGCATATTAAGTTGCTGTTCTGTCATATCAGCTTGCGTAAAGTCTATCTTTTGAGTTGGGTTTGGGTTGAAAGTCTTTGTGATCATTGAGGAGACATTATACTATATTGCAGCATTGTTAGACTTTCTTATGCTATGTATTTGGCAGGCAAATCTCTAATTATTGTAAGCTGAACAGTAGTACTGTCAGCAATCTTACTTTTTCTCTGTTATTTCATTGTAATACCCGCTGGATAAGTGGAAGAGGTTGGCTTGCCGCCTATTTACTTTGATTTGCATTGTAATATCTTACATCTCCGCCCTATGGTAGCTCCATTCCCACTCCGGGTTTGAAAGCACATTCTGGGTGTTGAGTTTACTTTCAGCATAATAGAAGATAGGGATCCTCTGACCATATGCTCGTCGTCATCCGACGCATTCTTGGTTAGAGTTCTTTATTCAGCATTGCTTTGAGATCCTCTGACCATATGCTTGTCGTCATCCGGCGCATTCTTGGTTAGAGTTGAATTCCGCATCGTTTGGTTTAAGTGCTAACCCTAACGGATGTGTGTTGCTTTGCTCATTGTAATTGGAAATTGAAAAAATTTGGCTTGGAATATTTCGTAGCACTACAGGGTTAATAAGGATTCACGAAGAAGATGATGCAGTATTGGGGATACTGTAAATTCTGCTACCTACAATTATGTAGTTACAGAGTAATCAGTAAAAGATGAATTTCCTTCAAGTTCAAAATGGGTGGAATTGGAAAGAAGTTGATTTGGTTAACCTGATTTTTCAAACAGGTTTTGAACCAAGATGAGGAGCTCTGATGGAGATAAGTGTTATCCCAATGCATAGAGGCTGCAAGTAAAATATGGGAGTAGATTTTCTTCTCCTCCTATATTCTAATAGCTCCCATTTCCCCAGCATGGTTGGCTAGGAAAGCCCCATGCATTTATTTTCAAAGAGACATTTGTATTTCATCTTCTGTATGACTCTGGTTCTCGAAGGGGATAAGTACATTTTGTATCTTCACAACTCCCATTTCCCCAGGACTGATTGGAACCCCCTTTGCCTAGCACGGTTGGCAAATCCACCAGCAGAAGCTTGGAATCATGAATTTATTTTCAAAGCCACATTTATTTTTAGAGATAGATGTGTAGTAAGTTTTCAGCAACAAAGCTTGGAAATTGGAATCAATTTGTAATCCATTGTAACGAGCAACAACTTGGAATAAATTATTAAATTTTGTCTATGTAAAGTACTAAAGTGACACACGGACATATGTTATTTATACAAAACAAGAGTTACAGTGCTACTCGTTTGTAGAAATATATGCAATAATGTGACATTGAAATTCAGTTGCAATAAAATAAATGGTTGTGTTGTGTTATTCTTGAATCTTGATTCCTTGAATCTTTGTTATTCATTTACATTTAAGAGTAAAGAATTGTTTTCTGAGTTCAAAACTTCAGTGTCTATTAATAATTTAATATATTCAAATCAATTTTTTTTCTTTTTAGAAATTAAGTAATATACTCTATGCAATATGCACTTGAGAATTCATGGTTACTCAAGTTTCAAGTTCAACCATTGGATGAACATTTGATGTATGGTTGTAGTTACATTCCGTAATGAAATGAACAGAGCGATGGCCTTCCCAATTTAAACCTTCGGAATTACCCTATAACCATTAGATTTAGAAAGATCAACGGTTAAGATTATGACAATAGAAAACAATCAATATGAAAATTTTATGACGGTTTGGTCATTTAAATGCCTATCAAAAAAATTGTTTAATTTACAAATTTTTATATAAAATCTTTTATAAATGGATTATCTTGAAAAATTAGAAAACAATGATAATTATTAGTGATAAATATAAAAATCTACTGTTATAATTAACAATTAACAAAAGTTTCTAAAATCGTATTAAATATAAATCTTGTTAAATATATTCTAAAAATTAAAAATAATTATGTTTTATTTTGAAAAGATTCTAAATTAATATATATTTTTATAATAATATTATAAATCACATATATTAATATAAAAAATGATAGCTATTAATATTATAAAAAATTCAAAAGTTTCTAAATTGATATTCAAAATATTCAAAAAAGTTATATTCTATTTTCTTTTTATAATAAAAATTATAAAATGATATATATTATAAATTAAAATACTATATAATAATTTTTTACGGTTTAATAAAAATATAGCAAGTCAAACTATACAGTCTAATAAATTTTATAGCTATAATATATGGTCTAAAATTGAAAAAACGGTCAAATATTTAATAGACCATCAAATTCCAGGCCTGCTGTCAACTGTCAAGTGATTAATGTTTATTTTTAAAGTTAATATCATAAATTACTCAAGTTTCAACCGTTGGATGAACATTTGATGTATGGTTGTAGTTGCATTCCGTAATGACATGCACAGAGCGATGGGCTTCCCAACTTAAACCTCTAGAATCACCCTATAACCATTAGATTTAGAAAGATCAACGGTGAAGAATTTGCAACTTGTAGACATAAGATGTGTCATTCACTTTAATGTTCCAATTTCGAGAAACAAAACATTTAAAGCACTTTGTACTACTAAGTGTCAACTGTCAAGTGATTAATGTTTATTTTTAAACTTTAAAGTTAATATCATAAATTACTCAAGTTTCAACCATTGGATGAACATTTGATGTATGGTTGTAGTTGCATTCCGTAATGAAATGCACAGAGCGATGGGCTTCCCAACTTAAACCTCCAGAATCACCCTATAACCGTTAGATTTAGAAAGATCAACGGTTAAGAATTTTCAACTTGTAGTCTTGTAGACCTAACTCCTAAGATGTGTCATTCACTTTAACTTTCCAATTACGAGAAAAAAATCATTTAAAACACTTTGTACTTTGAAATTGTACAGTGATTTTTAAAGTCTTCAATCTTCAGATTGCTCATTGGCCATTGCATTGCACCACCCTATTTGGAATTTGGATTCCACAGTTCCACTTCCAACAATGCCATTCTAGTTTTCAAGCGTCGGGACTCAGAATCTGGGTAAGTGAAAGAATTCCTGCGTCTACGTTTCATCATTTGACATTTCTTAAAATCTTATTTTGTGAAAGTTTGAAGTTTGGTTTTAGACTTTAGAGA
>VCHN02005050.1:0-10502 GCA_007115665.2 Sequoiadendron giganteum
ACATTCTCCTTGCTGCTGCTACAAGCTTGACTTCAAAACTTTCTTCTTCTGCTTCTACTAACTCCAATGAATGCAAAACCTTTTTGTCTTACTTGTTTTTAGCTCATGAGAATGAGCGCTCAAAGCAAATTCAAATTCACCTAATTCATTTAATGCTACAGGTATTCGTTGGCAACTTCAAACTAAAAAATGAGTGCACTCTTTCAAATTCAAATATATCTACCAAATTTATTGTTGAGGGTATGCATAGAACGCAAGTTGATGGTCTTACATTCGACATGGGGGTTCAGCGACAAGGCGAGTCTGTGATTGTGAATAATAAATATTCCTAACAAAATGCACGATAAGATGAAATTCAAAGTAATTAGCTTGATTTTCCGGGTCTGCTTCATACGCTATTTTCTGAGCAATCAAATCATCTTTCAATCCAGAAGCACGAGTGCTTAGGTCGGAAAACCGCTGCCTGAGAGCTTCTCTGATATCATGACGGTCATTAATAATCTGATCTGCTTCTCCTTGCTCCGACATTTTCTCAACTGAATTATTGGACCTGAAAATTCGAAAGGATGAGTAATAATGGATGACATTGATCTCACGCTCCTTTATATATACCATCCAAATAAATTGAGAATTGAGAATGAATAGACACGAATGGCAAGAGAATGGACGACATCAAATAATTAGTTTTTAAACAAACTCAATTAGCATTAATAACTAGCAGTTGCGTGTAGTGACATGTAATGATGAATCGGTAGGCGGAGGGGAAGTCCATGTGGTAGGGATGCAATTTGAGAGAGAGCAGAAGATGTTTACATATCTGCACGTAGCGAATGATAACCTATATTGTAAGTGTTATTTGGAACATTGATTTTGTTGTGTTTCATCTTATTACCCCTATGTGCAGATATGTATGTATGTCATAGCAGATTCAAACAAGATTTATACATACCAAGAGAGATCAAGTGACCACATTAAAGAATCCTTATGCCATCATTAATAACCCTTTTTATGATACCATTACGCTAAGACAGTAGGGCATAGATAAAAGTACTAATACATGTAGGTTATGTCAAAAGGATAATAGAATTCTCTGAAAGCTTAGAATATTATTGATTTGGAATAGGACATACAAATGTAAAATAAGTATATTTACATAAGTCATGGACAACCATAACAATAAAGAGATAATTGCATCCATATGATTCTCTTGATGTTAATCAAAAAGTAGATTGATACAAAAAAATTGAACTATATTTTTTATTTTATTTATGAATCTCACTTTACATGTGATCATAATATATCTCAAGAGATTACAAATAAAATTTTGTGGGTGCAAGATTTAAAAATAGAGTATGTTGTCTCAATGTAATCAATGAACAGATAAATGTTTAATATTACACTTAATATACAACCTTTGAAACATATGAATCCTATATGCATCTTATGTTAGAAACAAACATATCTACACATATGAAATATAAAATGAAACACAAAAAGATGAGGCCTGCTCTCCACCCTACCATATTGGGTCATGGAGCCTCATGGGCTCTCACCAAACCACCAAGCAAGAACATACATCGTCCACCACTTTGATCAATGGTGAAAACAATGTTCCTTATTACACTTAATATAGAGTCTATGAGGATCTAATTATTTATTTGACCATTGTGGCTGATTTTTCAGTCACTATGATTATTCTCAAAGGTCGTTTATAACACATTACTTCATCAAAATCCCCATTATGGATTGAGTATATTCTAAAAAAATGACAGTAAAATGTGAAGTTTAGTGCAATTAACATGTGTCATTGGTAGACAATATCTAAATCAAGAAACATAAACAATTCTATAATTTATAATAGATAATATGCAATGCACCTATAATAGAATGGATGAAATAAATAAAATGTAGGAATATTTTGTGCACGCGGCGGAATGCAGTATGAAGACAACAAAAGAAGGTCTGCTCTCCACCCTACCATATTAGGTCATGGAGCCTCATGGACTCTCACCAAACCACTGAGTAAAAAAAAAAATTATCCACCACTTTGATCTAATGGCATGAAAACAACCACGAAGGAGGATTGTTTGGCTTGACTATGCTCTGCAAAAATGAAAGGATAATGTGAAGTTTAGTGCAATGAACATGTTTCATTGGTAGAAAATATCTAAATCACGAAATATAAAGAGTTGTATAATTTATAACAAATAATATGCAATGCAATTGTAATAGAAGGTAACAATTAAATAAAATGTAGGCATACCTTGTGCATGCAACAAATTGCAGTATGAACGCAATAAAAGAAGGTTTGCTCTCCACCCTACCATATTGGGTCATGGAGTCTCATGGTGTCTCACCAAACCCCAGAGAAAAAACATAAATTATCCACCACTTTGATTAATGGTGAAAGCAATGCTTTGGCACCTAAGAATTTTCTTCAGTTGAAATCAATGCTATACATTTTTAATAAATTGGCAAGCAGTTGTTAAATAACACATGGAATAAAATATATATAGCAGTACCTTGTATATAGATAGAATGTAGTTTCATCTCATACAACATTCCAAACGTGCAATCGTAAAGCTATTTAGCATTTTGGAGATTTGTATACCTTGTATATAAATAGAATATAGTTGCAATCTAAAATGGTTTGACACAGATATAGTTTTGATAAAAGGTAAGCGGTTTCACAGGGACACGAAACCACAAAGTTTACAAAACAAAAAAGAGGACACCAAAGTTCCACCAAAAAAAATGGCTGCCTGAGAAAAGACCAGCAACAACCAAACAAAAAGGACTAGAAAGGTCAAGAAAGAAAGAACAACAGAGAAAGCACAAAGAAAACCCCAACCATTAATTCAGAGTCCTTAGGACAGACTCTGTTTCCGCCTCCAGATCCTGCATATCTTTAACCCCCTTTTTAAAAGTTTGAATCATTTTCAGAGTAAGGGGGGCCTTGCGCTTCAGATTGGCTCTGGTTCTTCTGGAAATGCTAGCTTTCGTATCTTGGCTTTTATCCTCGGTATCCTCCAGATCAACCACCAGAGACCCCTGCTGGGCTTTATCAAGCTTCTCAGTCATCTCATTAATGATTATAGCATTGTGTCTTGCCATACAGTTGTTTTGCTCAGCGACAGTTTTGATGGTATTCCATAAGTTCTCAACTTCAGAGTCAATATTTCTGTTACTATGAACCGCTTCTTTCTTTTCCATCTCGGCAATCTTAGCACCCATTTCATCAATCTTACTTTGCAGGGCCCAGTTTTTAATTTTCAGCTCATTAATTTCAGAGAAAGTCCAATCCAAGAGTTTGGAGTGGGACTCAGAATTGGTTTTGGCAAGGTTGAGATAATATAGAGAGGGCTCTCTTCCAGTGTTAGGGCAAGTATTCTCATGGTTAGGAGTAATAGGGGAATTATCATTAATGTGTATGTCTGACAGAGGGTCAGCACAACGCTCAGAATTGTTGGTATCAGACTCCTTTGACTCAGAGGACTCTTCAGAGTAGGAAACAAGGCTTTTGGCCTGGGTTTTCTTGTCAAAAGAGATGATCTTAAGGGAAGGACTGTCAGGCTCAAGCTCAGCATGGGTTTTACCAGAATCCCTGGAAGGGCCAGCATGCAAGCTAGGGACTTTTCTAACTGGACTAGATTTAGGCAAATAATCCGAGCCATTGGGCTCAGTATCATCACTCTCAGAATCTAGGTTGGTATCCAAAATAGCAGGAGTGGGCACATGGAGATATTCAACAATCAACCTTATTAACCCAGTGTGCAGAATGGGGAATCTTTTAGGATTTTTCTTATTGTCCTCCAAGCTTTACTTCAAGGAGCAGAAAAGATAATAGGGGATAGAGACCCTTACCTTGTATTAAAAATGGTTGAGAAGAGAAAAGTGGTAGCCATAAACTTTTGTGAAGCACCCATCCACTATAATGTACTCCATGATGACCCGTAGAACCTTTCTCCAGATAGCCTTTATGGAATCAACATCGAGTAACTATTAGCAATTTTAACCATACTTAGCCTTTCCTTGTCCTTTTTAGGAAATCTGATCACAGCTTCATCGAAAAAAGCCCTGTCCCTAAAGAACTTCTTCCCATCAGTGGGTAATCCCGTTACATTAGCAATAAGATTTTCGCTGAGTTCCACATTCCTACCAAACAGGGTCAAATTACCATCATTCCAATTTTTGGCAAAGAAGTCTGTGGCCTCCTGGTTAGAGCCATGAAGCTTCTCTAGGAAAGGAATCAACCCTCTGCTTTTAATCTTGTTCCAAACCTTGGCATTTTTTATATGTATTTCGTAGTTGTCTGGCTCATTTCACTTTCTATCTCCTCCCATATCGGCCAACACAGTGAGGTAGAACTGAGCACAAGCCTTTCTAAAATTGGCCCCACCAAATCTAAGAACCCACAAAGCGTGCAGAGTTTTCTTGCAATTTACTCCATTGGGCTCAGTCCCATTCATTCGAATGATTGTGATGTGATAGATCCAACCTGTCCTCATTAAAGGGATAACACGTCGCTTTACCATGTGATTTATCATAATTTAATAAGACACATACATTAAAATTTAGATTGCTAATATTTAGCCAGGTACACACTTCTTTACTCTTAACTCCTTCATTAGCAAAAAGGTCCGCAACAGCATTGGCTTCTCTATAGGCATGTGATATTTTAACTTTTTCAAATTTGGCCAAGTTCAATATGGCTTCCTCAATCCATGAATTGATGGTCCACGAGGGGGGAGACCTGCCACGGAGGTAGTCAATTATGTTTTTGGAATCTTCTTCAAGCCATAGATTTTTAATGTTAAGACTTTGTGCTAAATTTATGATGTGGTAAGTGCCAGCAGCCTCCGCCAAATGATTAGTTTGAGAGCCAAGAGGCAAGGCAATCACTCTAATGAAGTTGCCATAGGAATCCCTTATAACTCCTCCACAGCCCGCCACCCCCGGATTGCCTTTAGCCATGCCATCAAAGTTAGCTTTGATCCACCTGTTTGGCGGAAAAGACCAGCAAACTCCCTCTCTGTCCTTTCTGGCCTTCATAATAGAACTAGACAAATTAGGACTGATGTTCCATTCCTTAGGAGCAATTAGATCATAGTTCGAAAACTCCGCATTCATGGTCTTCCTATCCTTTTGGGCCACGACATTGAAATTTTCCTTCAGGGATCTAACAATTTTATCAAAGACATTATCCATAGAGGCTTCTTTGCCCCTAAAAATTTTGTTGTTGCTTTCTTCCCAAAGGCCCCAAGCAATATGAGGGAAGGATAAATCCCAAAAAAACATGAGCAAAGGATTCCTTGTCGGGGCTTTCCACTGAGAAAAGAGATCTTCAATGGACAAAGGGAAAACCCAAGGAAGGTTCCATAACCTGATGATTTTTTTCCAAAGAGAAACAACAAAAGAGCAATGAAGATATAAATGATGCACAAATCCAGCCTGCATCTTACAAAGAAAGCATCTATTTGGAATTTAAAATCTGCATTTACACAGGTTGTCAATCGTGAGTACCTTATTTTGGAGAAGGATCTAGAAGAAGATATTAATTTTAGGTATCAGATGTTTGAACCAAGCTTTAGACCAAAAGGGAGGATGATCCAGAGAAGAGGTGATCCTGGAAAAAGCGAAAGACACAGAAAAGTTGCTAGAGGGATCATCAATCCAAATTGCACGATCATCCAACTACTCAGAAGTAAGTCTAACAACCAGCAACAAAGTCTGGATGGGAGCCAAAGCCTGACTAATAGTGCCCAAGTCCACCCAATTACCATTCACTCTGTAATCTTTCACATAAGTTCCAAACCGTGTCTTGCAATTCTCAGCCCATTCTCTAAAGGAGTTGATTTTTATCATGGGTTCCTTAAAAAGCCATTTGTCTTCCCAGAATCTAGTATGATTACCATTTATCACTTGCCATCCAATACCATCATCCACAATCTTTTTTCCAATGATTAAGTTGTTCTAGCATATAGACCCTCTTGGAAGAAGGTGGGGGTCCTTCTTTATAATGGAAGAACAGCTGTTTTCTAAATATTTGCTAGCCAGAATATCAATCCACTCCCCAGAAGAAGAGAAGATTCTCTAGATTTTCTTAGCTAAGAGGATTTTATTGACAGTTTTGATTCTTCTTAAGCCAATTCCATCGTTCTTTTTAGGTCTACAAACCAGATTCCAGTCAATTAGGGGAAATCTTTTATTTTCCTCAACACCCAACCAAAGAAATATTTTTTGAATTTTTTCAATGGCATCAACAAATTTAGCTGGAATCTTAAAGAGGCTCAGGGCATAGATAGGAAGATTCTCAAGAGAGGCTTTGAGGAGCTGAAGCTTACCAGCTTGACTTAGAAGGGCTCCTTTCCAACCTACAAGATTCTTACTGAATCTATCCACCAACTTGATCCAAAAAGACTTAGGAGGTTTCATGCTTAAAGGAAGACCAAGGTAGGTGGCAGGAAAGGAATCCACCCTACAACTTAGAATTTTGGCAATTTTGGCCTATCTATGAGCCAGAGTTTGAAGAAGAACAGAGAACTTTTTTGATTGTTGATCAACTGTCCTGAAGCTCTCCCATACTTATCAAGCAACTGTTTTATAGATTTTCCTTCAAACACAGTAGCTTGACCCATAAGCATAGTGTCATCAACGAATTGTTGATATGAGCACACCAAGTTGCCCGAGGAAGGTCTGAGCCTAGAAAGAAATTTAAAGTCAACCAAAATTTCCAGATTCCTGCCTAAACTTTCAGCCATAATAGTGAATAAAATAGGAGATATAGGATCACTCTACCTTAGACCTCTGGTACTCTAAAAAAAGGAGGTAGGGGATCCATTGACCATAATCAATATGGAAGCTGTGGACACAAGTTGTTCCACCATTTGAATAACCCTATTATTAAAGCCAAAATCCTTCAAGATTTTAAATAAGAAAATCCAATCAACTCTATCATAGGCTTTAGAGATATCAAGCTTTAATAGGAAACCTTTGGTCTTCGACTCAACAAGGGAATGAATGTTCTCATGAACTGTAATAATAGAGTCAAGGATTTGTCTGCTAGGAACAAAGCTGTTCTGTTGAGGAGAAATCAAGGAAGGTAGAAAAGTTAAGAATCTAGAGGTTAAGACCTTAGAGATGATCTTGTATAAAGAATTACAGAGACTGATGGGCCTAAAAGCCTCAAAGTTATTAGCTCCAGGTTTCTTGGGGATGAGAACCAAGAAAGTAGCATTTAATTCTTTTAAAAGACATCTGGCTCCAAAAAATTCCTTAACAACATTAACCACATCTTCTTCAACAATCTCCCAGAGCCATTGAAAGAAAAACAAAGGGAAACCATTAGGACCCGGAGCTTTACTCCCATCAAAGGAATAGATAGCCCACTTGACTTCCTCGTTGGTGGGGATAGCTGTCATAAAAGAGTTGATTTCCTCATTGATAATTCTTGGTATAGCTTCAACTAGTTGATCTTGCTCATTTTGGTTTATTTCATTACTTGCCGAGAGAAGCTGTTTAAAGAAGGAGCTCACCTGCTTCCTGATATCCTCCTGCTCCTCATACCTGGTTCCATTCACATCTATATGAGATATTATGTTTACAACTTTGTGTTTCGAAGCCTAAAGATGGAAGTACCTATTGTTTCTATCTCGAGCAGACTGCCAAAGGGCTCTTGATCTTTGTTTCCAGAACTCCTCCTCCTTCCCAATTATGTCATGCATCTTCGTAAGGAGCTCATTCTTTTTTTCCTTAGTATCATTCAAGTAACCCTCCTTCTATATTTTGAATTGAATTTCTCCTAGATCCATCTAATGTTCAGACTTAATCTTAAAGATGTTCCCAAAAGATTCCTTTTTCCATTTTTTTAAATTACATTTCACTTCCCTTAATTTTTTGGCAATTCTGAACATAGCAATTCCTTGAATACTTATATTCCACAATTTCTTTATTTCCTCTTTAAGAGCAAGATGAGAGATCCACATTTTTTTGAATCTAAAAGGAGTATTCTTCTTCTTTTTTATAAGATCCGTAGTGAAACTGATAGGAGAGTGATCCGAACCTATTCTTGCGAGAGCTTTAAGGGAGCAATAGTAATCAAAATACCAATGATTGGAGATCAAAGATCTATCTAATCTGACCTATATGAGATCCATCCCCTTTCGACAATTGGACTAGGTGAAGGAGGCTCTATGAAGATCCAGATCAATTAGCCCTTGATTATCAATGAAATTATGAAGATCCTCTTTACTCTCCAAATTAATCTAAGATCCCCCAACTTTTTCACCATTCACTAAGGGTGTATTAAAATCCCCCATAAAAATCCAAGCTTCTTTATCAAAAATCCTCCTAATGGCAGCTAATTCCAACCAAAAAGATTTTCTCATTCCTTTTCCATTAGGAGCATATATGTTCATTTGAATCCAGCTGAAGTTATCTCTAATATGTATGAATCTAGTAACTATGTGATTCGTACCTTCCAATATCAGATCTCCTTTGATGTTGTGGTTATTCCAGAAAGTAACAATGCCTCCCGAAGTGCCATTCGAGTTATTGCCCTGGTTGCTGTAATACTGAAACAATTTCATCTTTTCAATTTTCTCCTTAGACATTTTAGTTTCCTGAATTAAAAGAATGTCAGGTTTGTGATCTCTAACAAAATTGCGAAGAACATCCTACTTGTGGGGGCTATTGAGTTCCCTGATATTCCAGGACATAATCTTCATTATATGCCGGGGGAGTTAAGGCATTCTGGGATGGTTTTTTGAGATCCATCTGCTATATCCTGAAAGCTATTCAGCTCTCTTTTCTTTTTCGACGACTTTTTACCTCTTGAATTCTTTACTGCTCCACAATCTACCTTAACTCTTGATCTGGTTGAAATGCCACTTGGGGTCTTCCCTTGTTTGTTTTTTTCAGTCTTCTTCTTTGATGTACTCTCTTCTTTATCAGTCTCATCTTGACTGTCCGTCTCTCTACTGGATTCCCAATCCTTTTCATTTGGTATTCTTTGTTCCCAAGGTAAAGTGTCCATATTACCATTCTCTTGACAAAACAAGACATTACTGGATAGGTTAACTAAGTAATTCTTTTTTTCAAGGGATTCGAAAACCCTAACAGTGGAGTTGGGATCCGTCAGGTGTTCTACATCCATAGGGGGAAGATTGTCAGAAAACGGGGTAAGAAGAGGGATTTTCAGAACCAAGGATAGGCCCTCACTAGGAATATCCTCCAGACCCGAGATCTCTTCATTTTTATCGGAAGGGACTGTCATTTGGGATAAGGAGGGAGAGAGGTTTTGATCTCCTTCTCTAGCTAAGGTGCCCTCATTAGAACCCCTTTCCTTTGAAGAAGACACTTTAACAAGATTCAAGTTATGAGTATCATTAGGGTTCTCACCTTTATACTCCAAGACCACCTCAATCTCTAAGGAGCTTTTCTGCATATTGGTTTCTATGTTTTCCAATTCCTGCTCTTTATTTTCCCTCTTTTCTTCTCCTGAGTCATTTTTTTTTTTTCCATTCCTTTTTTCCAGGTTCTACTGATTTTTCTTTCTGTGAAGAAGCATTTAAAGGGCATTTTTTTGCCCAATGACCAGATTTCCTACACTTGAAACAGGCAAACGGGATGGTTTCAAACTCTATATTTTGTTCCTAGGAACCTAGTTTAGATTGTATCTCAATCGATGATGGTAGATCTACTTCCTGTGGAACTCCCACACATATCCTCGCAAAAATCAATCTCTTTCTAGCAGTTGTCATTGTGTCGATCAAAATGAGCTCACCAAAGGAGCTCACAATACAATGGAAGATGTCTTCACTCCAGTAATCCAAGGGCAGGCCTGGAAGTCTAACCCAGACTGGGACATTCTCAAAGATGGAGTCCGATAGATCCAAGTGGGAGGACCACTTTTTTAGAGCCAGGGAAGATTTCCCTATCACCCAAGGACCTCCACCTCTTATAGCCGTGATGTCCTCTTTGCAAGTAAATTCAAAAGCAAAAAAACCCTTTGGAAGAGCAGCAATTGAGACTTTCCCACTGGTTCTCCATCTATTTTTAACAAACTCCTTGACCATTTCAATATTTGGTCTAGGGCCTATGAACTTCCCAACCAGAGTTCGTTCCATTAGGGCTATATTATGGTCTATGATCAGATCTGGAATGGAAATAGCGAACTTACCTCTAGCAGGGGATGAGATATTTTGCACTGGAGGGAAGGAAGACTTTCCATTAGGTTTTACCCCAAAAAGAGAGGTCCAGGTTTTGCGATTGCCTCCAAAACTGCCTGTGGTCCCCACTCCCCCTCTATCTTTCTCATTTTTATCGGTGGAAGAAACAGCAGGGATATTCTCCGGATTTTCCTTTCCCCCAGGTTCCACCTGTATTTTGTCTCCAGAGTCCACATCATCCTGGTCATCCTTACCTTGCTTCTGACTCAATTCTAGCTCCTGATTTGACTGTCAGTTTTTTGATCTTGCTCTACTTTCGGTTCCGATTCCATT
>VCHN02000345.1:0-42818 GCA_007115665.2 Sequoiadendron giganteum
TATTAGAGTTTGCATTTATGATTTTTAATTAGTTTTATTTCAATGCAATGTCTCATCAATGTTTTAGTTTACTTTTTAGTTAATCCACATTTTCTAATGACACATTTTTCGTGCCCACTGTGGGGCATCCCCCCATTTTAATCTCTTTATTGCAGGAATTTTCTGATAGGTGATGGGTTGGAGTTGTGCTTTGGCACATATGAGCTTTCTTTCAACGCATCCAGAGACTATTTTGACGCATCCAGGGACTAATTTAGCACATCCATGAATTGTTTCAGCACATCCAGAGACTATTTCGGTGCATTCAGGGATTGTTTTGGTGCATCTCGTATTGATCTTTTAGTGCATCTAGTAACTATTTTGGCACATTGGGGACTTGTCTTAGCACATACAGGGGGTTTGTAAACATAATTTTTGATTCCAATGCCATTCGTGGACAAAAATTTTCTTAGCGCATGCAGGGGGTTTGTAAATAGAAAATTTTGATTTCAGTGCCATCTGCGGAAAAAAATAAATTCATTTCAGTGTTTAAGAAAAATGAACCAACCCTAGGATAGAAATTTAAAATATGGAAGCTATCAATCCTAGGGTAGTCACCACACATTCTTTTTGCAGTTAAAATGAATCCCATGCCTATTGTGAAGCAACATCTTCACTTAGTTTAGATCATTGTCATTTGGTGCTATAAAAAGAACATTATTTTCTTTATCTGCGGCAATAGGTCTATGCTCTCCTCTTAACTGGGTGACCAAAACACTAGACTTCCTTTTTATTTTCATGTAATTTTTATGCTTTACATTCTTTAGAGGGCCTGCCATAGTGGGAAAAGTACTCACCCTATGGGAACGACCTAAGTGGGAACAACCAAAGCCAAGTTTTCCAACCCACTATAATCAAAAGCGAATTTAGGGAAAGTCCATAATTCAATGACAGTGTGGAAAGATAACCATCCCCAAAGTCCTTGTTCTAAAGATTGGGAGGTCTCTTGAGGGAGTTTATCTATTGCCATGCTAAATGGAAACCTTAACTACAAACCATAGTGTAGAAAGCCAGCCAATTCAATATCCAAACATCATTTTAATCATGGTGCAAGGGGAGGGAAGAATTTTCCCCCAAGAAACTCACCATATAATCGCCATGGATTGTTTGCTCAGGGGATTTGGTATCCATTTCTGTCACCTTGACTATGCACCTGGAAAAGACAAAAACATGGGCACCCTCTAGGGGGTGACATGGTTGTGTGAGTCGACACAATTTTAAGATATGGGCTATGATTACTATGATGACCTATTTGACAAATTAAGAGTGAGTCTGACTGAAGTGCTTATTTTGTTCAAAACCTATGAAAATCTCAAGAACATACACTCTTTGTTTAGATTTTAGGATTAACAAAACCCCTGTCTTCTTCTCTATGATGTGTTTGTCACATTTAAATCACATTAAGATCATCCCAAACTATCAAACTATCTTAACATGTTTGTCTCAGAAGTCTAAATGGATAATTTAGCGCATCCTTGTTCTATTTTGGTGGATTGTTGCTTTTTTCTGGCGCATTCGTGCTCTGTTTCGACGCATCTATGCTCTGTTTCGACACATCCTTGCTCTATTTTGGTGCATTTGTGCTCTGTTTCGATGCATCGCTGCTTTTGTTTTGGTGCTTTTGTGCTCTGTTTTAGCTCATTTGTGCTCTGTTTCGATGCATCTATGCTTTGTTTCAGCACATCCATGCTCTGTTTTGACATATAGGTAGTCTGTTTTGGTGCATTCAAGCTCTGTTTTGGCGCATGTGTTTTTTTAACCTAGGTAACCTTTTGACATTCAGAAATCAGTCATATCAGTCTAGTCTTTTCCATGCTCAGAGTTTGGAAGTCTACAACTTTTGCTAAGAAGTCTCTAGAAAGGAAGATTAGAAAGCCAAAGAAATCCCTCAGCTATAAGAAGTTATTGAAGAAGAGGAAATTTCTATACCAAAGTTGAAAAGTCTTTCTTGAACAAAGGACCTTTATTCACCGATATCATGACTATATTAGAGGTTTCATTGACGATTATGTTATAGAACCTTTATACTCACAAGCCTTCTTTCAAAGAAGAGCCATTTCTCAAAGGCACAACTGCAGTCAGTGTATTCATTCTTCTTATATTCCCCATCCTATAATTACATACGCTACTCATCCCAATCAAATTTTGCAATAGAGAACTCAAATGGATTAGGCATCCATCAAATCCATCTTTTACATAGCTACGATCAAACCTCACGAAGTGCAAAATCATCTTTATTTTTGGTCTTTGGTTTAATTCCCGCAAAACAAGATTTTCATCCTTCTAATCAAGGAATCATGAGCTAAAGATTAAAAATCTTTGAAGTCATAGAATCTTCATTCTATCCTAACTTTCACATCCATCAACATTGCACTATTTCATTCTTTTGATCAAGGTTAGTAGAATTTGAAGTGAATCTTATGCCTATTGTCACGAGATCTCAAAAGCACATAGAAAATAACAAAAGAGAAAGTAGAGTAAGAAAAATGGGTGATAATAGTGAGAGGGAAGAGATCCCCTATCATAATTTAAATACTGAAGAAATAATAGAAGAAAAGCTCCAAGAGGCAGAGCAGGATCCCCTATTCCATACTCTTATGGAAAGGATTTTAGAACGAAACAAAGAAATATATTTACTTTTATTAGCTAATCAAGGAGCTAAGCTACCTACTGATTTTGACACAGAAAGGATTAAAGAAAATCTTGAAACTCCTCCAAATGATTTTAGTGCCCTTACTCAACAGATCAAGGAATTATAAGGGAAAATAAAAGAAATTCAAGGAGGTACCACAAAGAAATATGTTCTGGATGACATATGTCCTTATCCTTTTGATAGGAGTCTTCGAATGATTCTTTTTCTAAAACATTGTGAAATCCCTAAATTTGATAGGTATAATGGGAAAACTGACCCCGTTGAACCAGTGAGTGATTTCTGAAATATGAGCTTAGAATTTGCTCATGATGATACCTACTTAATGCGATTGTTTCCACAAAGTCTGGGTGGACAATCCATGGAGTGGCTTTCAAAGATCACTCCCCCCATCAAAACCTTTGAGGAGTTAATAAAAAAGTTTATATCAAAATACTCTTACAACATCCAACACCAGATAACCATGATTGATCTTTGTAAGGTGAAACAAAAAGTAGGGGAATCTTTCACTACATTTTTGCAAAGGTGGAGAAGGGTATTTGCTAGATACTCTCGCCCTGTTCCTAAAACAAAAAATATGGAGATCTTTATTGATAGTCTAAATCAAGAAATGAGTTACAGAATAAACCTTCACTATCCTCAATCATTTGAAAAATTGATTGAAAAGGCAATTACTATTGAAGGTGCTTTGATCAAGCATGGAGTTCTAAAAATTGATAAAGAGGGTTCAAATTCGTACAACAACAACAACCATAGTAACAACAATGACAAGTCACGATTTTGGACTCGAAATAATTTTTTTGTGAATGATGGGATAGCAGACGCTAATAACGTGAATGCAAAGCCTACCATCCTTAATGTGTCAGGTGTTCAAAGTAGCAATAATGCTAGAAATTATAATACCCAAGGCAATGTTTATAATCAAGGGAACACAAATAATAATCATGGAAATAATTCTGGCAATAATTAAAATTCAAATATGCCCAAATCTTCGTATTTTTTGAATCAACGGAGTTTCACTCCCTTGGACCAATCTTTGGAATCCATTCTCAAAGAGTTATTGAATCAAAATGCTATTAAATTTCCACCACAAAGAGACTATGAGCCTCAAGTTAAACCACCATCATGGAATGACTCACACTTTTATGATTATCATAGGTGAAAAGTTGATAAGACAAACAATTGCCAAGGGTTAAAGAATATTGTTCAGGATTTGATTGATAACCATACCATCACAGTTGAGGGACATAACACCAATAATGACCATCAAGCATTCAAGGATCCTCTCCCTAATTATAAAAAAGGAGAATCTTCGGGTGACAAGGGCAAGAATGTTAATTATGTCCATGATGTCATTATCAATCATATTTATACTGACGATCAGCAAATCAATGCTATCTGAATCAAAGGTAAGCAAGAATATCGAGAGGTCAATACTATGACAAGGGGGACAAGCCAAAATCATTATCAAAGGAAGCTCATCTAAAGTGGAAATTCCCCCTCCAAGTCAATACAATTTGGTTGATCAACTACAAAAAACATCAGTGCAAATTTCTATCTTGGAACTTTTAAAGTTATCACCTGCACATAAGGACATTCTAGAAAAGGCCCTTGTGGATAGAACTATATCCCTTGATCTAGATATCAATAAATTTCAAGCCATGGTGGGAAACTTGTCCTCATCCACATGTTTATCCTTTACTGAAAAAGATGACTCATCCATAAACCATCCACATAATTCATCACTCTACTTAGAGGTCATGGTTCACAAAGCCCGCATTAGACATGTCCTAATAGATGGGGGAGCCAGATTAAAAATTTGTACTTTGAAATTAGTACTAGCTTTGGGATATTTAGCAGAATCTATAGATCCATGAAGAAAGATTATAATCAAGGCATATGATGATGAGGAAAGGACTTCCAAAGGCCTCATCATGCTACCAATCAGAGTGGGACCTATTGTGAAGAATACCTTTTGTTAGGTTCTAGATTGGGATCTAACTTATAACATACTCTTGGGTCATCCATGGATCCATGACATGCAAGCTATTCCATCTACTTATCATCAATGCTTGAAGTTTCCATATGATGGATAGGAAGTAACAATACCTATTGATCACATTAGTAGTCAAAATTTCTCTAACCTAAGAGCAACTTAGGACACACTCGTCCCACACAATAGAGAGGCCTTGGCCATCTCTACCTCCAAGTACAATGAACAAGCAAGTGAAATGATAAGTAATTTTGGCACTAAGCTAAATTTAAAGATAATGGAGTGGGAGAATATTCTTTATCTCTCTCTAATTTACCCATATCTCCGAGATCCCATGGTCAACCATTAACATCCATACAACAAGCTACAACAGCCTTAGCATTAGCTTCAATTCCAATCACCAAGTTTAGTGGGATTATTATCAAATAAATTGAAACGAAAGACAAAGCTATCCTTGAATGGCTCTATAAAGATGAAGAAGAATCAGTACAACATGTCAAGTTACCCACATAATAGTATGGAAAAGGTTATGCTATCATGCAACAAAAGGGTTATGAAGGAAATGGCCCTATAGGTAAAAGGAAAGAGGGTATTGTTGAACCTATCCAACTAAAAATAATGCACCCAACTGATAAAACTAGGTTAGGATATGGTGAAGATACAATGAAAGAAGTAGTACAAAGAATGTCTAAGGAGGAGTTAACCGAAACAATTCTGAGAATTCAAGCAAACAATTTTGACACTGACTCCAATGAATATGAATGGGATGACTTCTCTGATGATACTTTCATCTCAGAGAAAAGGGTGGATGTCATACACAAATTCATACCCACATTCTTTCAAGGGGAAAGCTCGAGGCGTTTGCTTGATTACGTCCTACAAAGCAATCATGACTCAAGTGAGACTAATTCGATTCAAAGTGAAATAGATCATTCATAGGAGGATACCATCCTAGACCTCCCCTATAATGACATTAACAATAGCATCATGACCCTAACGTCTAGTGACCTTACTCATCCTAATGATCCATTTCCTTTGGTCCATCCCAAACTCATTGATTGGGAACAAATCGCACCTATTGATGTCCCAACTTTTCCTAATGATGAAACCATCATAAAATTTCTTTGTTCCTCCCACCCAGAAACAAGTTCCACCAGGGAATCACAAGATCAAAGTTTTCAACAGGAAAGTGCCAAGCTTCTCAGCTATGAAATAAATAATATAAAATAAAGATCTAATGGTGAAAACCTAACAAAGGCAGTATTAGATCAAGAAAAGAGAAAAATAAAAAGCGTATCCAATGGTGAAAACCTTTCAAAGGCACCAGAGGATGGGAAACTTGACACTCTTTCAGAGAATTATCAGGAAAGGTCTTGCATTCTAATCGAACCAACAAAGGCACTCAATATAGGTACTACAGAAAATCCCAAAGTCTTGCAATTGGCTTCATCTCTAACAGAAGAGGAAGTACCTAGATTCACAAAATTTCTCAAGAATAATCAAATTAGTTTTGCATGGTCCTATGCAGATATGTCGGGATTAGATCTGGATCTCATCATGCATCATCTATTTATTATGTCGGGGGCAAAACCTGTGAAGCAGAAACTCAAAAAAATGCATCCACATGTTGCATTACTGGTTAAAGAGGAATTAAAGAAGCTTTTGGATGTTGGATTCATCCGGTCCATGGACTATGCGGAATGGATCTCTAATATTGTACATGTTACAAAGCTAGACGAAAGGATTAGAATTTGTATAGATTTCAGGGATTAGAACAAGGCATGTCCTAAAGATGACTTCCCTTTTCCAAACATAGATATCATTGTTGATTTGATTGATGTACATGTGATGTACTCATTAATGGATGGATTTTTAGGATACAACCAAATAAAGATTGCACTAGAAGATTAGGATAAAACAACGTTCACATGTCCTTGGGGTACCTATTGCTGGAACGTAATGCCATTTGCGTTAAAGAATGTAGGACCTACATACCAATGAGAAATGACAAAAAAAATTCATGATATGATGCATAAATTCATGGAGGAATACGTTGATGATCTTCTTGCCAAGTCTCACACTAGAGAAGGACACATAGATATCTTATCTAAAATTTTCAAAAGAATGGAACAATTCAAAGTGAAACTTAATCCAAAGAAATGTGTCTTTGGAGTGAAATTTGGAAATGTATTAGGTTACATTGTATCAAAAAAGGGAATTGAAGTGGATCCAACTAAGGTACAAGAAATTCTTGATATGCAACCATCAAGGAACATTAGTCAACTACGCTCTTTGTAGGGACGGTTACAATCCATTCACAAATTCATTGCTCAATTGGTGGATAAATTTTTTCCATTTACACACCTCTTACACAAGAATATTCCATTTAAGTGGGAGGAAAAATGTGAAGCAACGTTTGATCAGATAAAGTAGTATCTCATGAATCCACTAGTATTGATTCCACCAGTGCAAGGTGTGCCCCTCATATTATATATTTCTGCCATAGAAGTGTCTTTAGGAGCATTATTGGCATAGGAAGACAATTTAGGAAAAGAGTGAGCAATCTATTACATCAATCGAACCTTGAAAATTCATGAGCTAAATTACACCTTCATTGAAAAATCCTACCTAGCAATGGTTTTCACTTCTCAAAAGTTATGACACTACATGCTCACTCATATAGTAAAGCTTGTGGCTAAGATTGACCCACTCAGATATCTTCTAAGTAAGGTAACCTTAATCGAAAGGTTGGCTAAATGGGTTATGATACTAAGCTAATTTGATATTCATTATGTGGATCAAAAAGCTATAAATGGACAGGTAATTGTGGATCAATTAGCGGAAGCACCACTACTAGCAGAACACCCAATACACATTACCTTTCCTGATACCGACGTATTCACAACAGTTATCCAACAGTCATGGGCGCCCTAATTTGATGGTTCTTACACTCAACATGGTTCAGAAGCCGAGATTCTTTTTATTACACCTCAAGGACATACAATTCCAAAATCTTATCAACTAATGTTTCCTTGCACAAACAATGTAGTTGAGTATGAGGCATTAGTAATTGGCATAAAAATTGCATTAGATTGGAAAATCACAGAACTTCAAGTTTTTGGTGATTCACAACTTGTTATAAATTAAATCAATGACAAATATCACACTAAATATGACAAGTTGATACCTTACAAAAGAATGATGGACAATTTCAAGAAATACTTTGTTAATATCAAGTTCATATAGATTCCACGCATTGATAATAAAGTAGCATACGCTATGCCAATAATCACCTCTCTACTCCAGTTGACAGAGAATAAAAAATGGTAGGATTTCCTGGTGGAACAATTGTTTTCTCCCACCCATAACAAACCTGAAACTCAGGTCATTTGCCACTTAACCAATTCTAACTCTCCATTGTATGGCCAAATTTACACTTACCAAAAGGATACTATTTTACCCTTAGACTTGTCTAGGAATCAGAAAATAAATTCCATCTATCAATCATCTCGTTACACCTTAATTGCTGACATCTTATATCGGCATGGTCTGGATGGTACCCTCCTTAGATGACTCAAACGAGATGAATCTGAAAAGGCCTTACAAGAGGTACATGGTGGAATTTGTGGGACACACTCAAGTGGACTAACCTTAGCAAATAAACTTGTTCGATTGGGTTATTACTAGCCGACCATGGAGAAGGAATCATTCATCTTTGTGAAGAAATGTGCAAAATTTTAGATTCATGGGAGTCTCATTCATGCTCCTACTTAGGAATTACAACCTTTCACCACAACATGGCCTTTCACTCTGTGGGGATTGGACTTGGTTGGCAAGATACACCCATCATCTTCAAATGGACATAAATTCATCATTACAGCTACTAAGTATTTCACTAAATGGATTGAAGTTGTTCCCCTCACAATTGTTACTAGCAAACAAATATCTTCATTCATTTTGAACTATATCATCTCCCGATATGGTATTCCCAACTCTATTATCACAAATAATGGAAGACCCTTTAAAAATTAGGATGTTGATGAGCTATGTGAAAGATTCCGCATCCAACATAGGTTCTCTATGCCTTACTATCCACAAGGGAATGGTCAAGCTAAAGCTTCCAACAAAACAATTCTGAAGATTTTGAAGAAGATAGTAAATGAAACAGGTCGTGATTGGCATGTCCAATTAAATCTAGAATTTTGGGCATACAGAACAAGTATTCACACACCAACAAGAGCTACCCCTTATGATTTGCTGTACAGAGCAAAAACTATTTTACCACTAGAAGTCGAGATTCCCTCACTTCGAGTATCACTAAAAGGGTTAATCAATGATGAAGACTATAGATTATCGAGGTTGCAAGAGCTAGAACTACTTGATGAATGGCATCAAACTGCAGTTAATCATTTGAAGGGCTATCAACAAGTTATGTCCCGCAACTACAATCATAGATTCAAACCATGAAATTTTCAAGTGGGTGACTTGGTTCTCAAAGAAAACCCTCATAATCAACAGGATCAGGAAAAGAAAGGCAAGTTCAAACCTAATTGGTTAGGCCCTTTCATTATCATTGTAGCGTACGGATCGGGGTCATATCAGTTGTCAACTTTAGAAGGGGACCTGTTTGAAGATCCAACCAATAAAATTCATTTGAAGAAGTTTTATGCCTGAGAAAATATAAAAAAAAATATAAAAAGTCCTGAGAAAATATAAAAAATGATATAAAAAGTCCTGAGAAAATATAAAAAATAATATAAATATTCTTGAAAAAATACAAGAAAAATCAAAAAGAGCAAAAATACAAAAAAATCAAAAAAAGAAAGAAAAAAATTGTTGCCTTGATGAAAACATGGCAAGCAGGTGTCTTGGTAATAGAAAAAATAAAAATCATAAAATTAGGAAAAGGTGCAATGAAAACAAATGGTGAAAACCTGGCAAACGAGCATTGTTTGTGATTTTATTTGGCTCTCTCATGTATTGGGATTCATTTTCAATATCCATATTTTCATCGGCATCACACACATGTATCACCATCACAGTTTACGTCGCATCATCTCCTTGAAACGACAAGGACCTCATCATGGCTCGATGAATTAGGATTATCCTTAGCAATAGTTGTGCCTAGCAAGAGTGAAAGTACAAGGTCACTAGGGGGCTATTCGCTTCTTGGAGCTTTTCTAGCAGGCAAATGACAACATGTGTCTAGGATCAAAATATCAAGAAACAACAAACTTGTCCAATTTCAATGAGGTTGCATGATTGTTTTGACACATAAACAAATTGGATGATCTTAATCTGAATAAAATGAATGATAAACTTAAAGCAATAATTTGCAATTGTTGTTTTTATATTTGATGACATCATGTCTTTGGAGTGATTCAATGATGTACTGAACTAGAATCACAAGGAAGAATTATGATTTTTCTTTTCTTCTTGTCTATAAGCTAATCATTAGTATTGTGCAAATTTGTCGTGAGACATGCTCTACAAAGTATCATTGATGACATTTCAGAATTTGCATAGGAAAAGGGTTAACTTTTGTCTGTTTATGCAATACATACTCAAGTCATCTTGGTTCAATTAGACCTCGATGCTTGTATTAATTTGCTATATCAAACATCATGAAAGCAGTACTCGGGTCATCATTGGTGCTAGCATACCCTTTGATGCTTGTACTAACTTTCAACATATCAAAAGGCTCAATGATGAAAACCAAGCATAGCATAAAATGGCAACAAGGAGAATAGTTCATTACTACATTTTAGGACTGCATAATTCATTTGCATTTTTTTGGGGCTGTTTAAATAGATTTTTGAGGGTTGGCCAAATTCTTGGGTATCTTTTCAGACAAAAATTGAGTAGGACTAGAAATTTTTTACATCTCATTCCATTACCTTTCACATCATTTCACCATCATTCATTTTATTATTATTCTTGCATTTACATTTTGCATCATCATATTCATATCATGTGCATAACTCATTCATTTGATAATTCATCTCATATTACACTATCGTTTCATAACATTAACATTTAAATTTGCATTTTGATTCACATAATATACATTCATAATCAGATTGCATCCATATCATCCATTTCACATCATCATTTAGGTTATCATGTTTAGTTCCATTACATCATCATCATTATTATCATATTACATCATTATCTCGCTACATCCTCTACCCCTGCCTGAGCCTCTCCCTGTGGCTTCACTACTGTAGATCTATGTTGTTATATATAAGACAAATATAACCTTTGAGAAATGACCAAGAATAGTAAATGAACACATAGATTATTGAATTTGTAAATGGGTTTTGTAAGGAAAAACCCATCACCGAAACAAACATTCATTTAATTATAAAGAAAAGTGAAAAGATAGTGCATAAATATAAATGTTAAATGCACAACTCATGAAAATAACTATAAGTAGAATGTACAAACAATAGTTATAGAAAACGTAAGTTGTTATGTAAAGAATATGTGCTACAAAGTATTCAGATTTCAATAGACATAAAAAATTTAACAATAATTAATAATACATTTTATAGTAAATGAAAGAAGTCTTGTTGTATTAAATAGTGACAGGATAGAAATTTCAATAGAGGTAGATTGATTACAGACTTGGGTTTCTAGAAATGTGCACAAAAAATTAACCAAGGGTTTCATAATAATTATTCCCTAGTCACAAGAATACAAAAGTGCATTTTCATATAGAGGATGAATATTGTAGGCTAGGGTTTCATGAGATTAATTCCTTAAGCACATGTATTTGGATAAAAACAAGAAATGGTTTCCACATATATGGCGTATAATAAATAGGTTTGTCGATTGATGCCCATATTCACATGGGTTTTTTACAAAAACATTGAAAGAGGCCAAAAATAGACCAAAAAATCAATTTATGCATACATGTGGTCAAACCCACAAAATTCCTCATCATTTGATGAGACAAAATCATCAAACATTCGACTTTACCAGGCCATGAGTGTGCAATAAAATGGGGAGTGGAAATAATAATTTAACCCGAAAAATCCCATTGGAAAAAAACCGCCATCATGACTCAACAAAATCGAACAACACATGGCGAAAAGGCATTGAAGAGGAATGATTTATTTCATAAACAAGAAATAATAATTTTTCAATCATCGAATAAACCATTCACGAGTCATGAAAGGTGCATAAGAAAATGATTAACCAGTGTCGTTGTTTGCATATTGAAAGGAGAATGGTGTTTGTTGTTACCTAAAAGCGTGGAGAGAAGCAGGAGCCATGGAGAGCTATCGATGCATGGAGAAGCTTCCATCGCCAGGAGAACCTTCTAGAGCCAACACACAATAAAATGATGGAAAAGAATGGGATACCCAAAAAACACATTAGTCATGCATTAATCAGACCCGAAATGAAGTTTAATTGGGGTGTAATGTGTTTAGTGTCTGGTGATTTTTTTTGGCGATTAATTTGTAGGAGTGATTTTTAATGGGTGCCAAAATAATTTTATAAAGTGCTAACATGAATGAGACCCATTGAATTTTGAGTGGATTTGAATCATATAATAGTTATTAAATTATATGTTAATTTAGTGATAGAATTAGGTATTTTTTAATTTATTTATTGTGGTTATAGTGGGTGAATACTAGGACATTAGGTGGTGATGAGTGGATGACACCTCTAAAAGGTGAATTCTTGACTCTTGTGCACATATCGAACACTCCTACATTCAATTGAATTGCCAACAAGCCAAAACATTACTTACAAGCACTTAACTTGTGAGAGAAAAAAACCCATAATTTTTTTTGTCCATTCGACTTACGGTTTGAACTCTTCGGTTGCCTTGGTGGATACTGGGACATCTCCCCTAAATATTATAGACAAAACATAGAAATTATAAAATAACTATTAGAAAAACACTTAAGAATCACAAGTAAATGATAGATGATCGAAAAGCCACATTAAACATATTGATACAAGACAAGTAGTCTATATAAGAGTTCACTTGTCAATTCAAAATTTAAGCTACATTATTTGGCAGGAAACCCACATTAAATAGAACTCGTAAAGACAATGGGTAGAAATAATATAATGCCCTACCATGGAACCCAAAGAACAACACATGAAGTAACTAATTAACTGAATATAAACGAACTAAAATAAAATTTGGCAACTAAAGGGACACTACATCCCCCCCTAGGATAAGGTTTACTCCTGGAAGCCTACAAACAAGCATGGGTCCACACAAAAAGAAACATAACCAATTCCAAATCAGATTTACAACAATCAAACTCCATAATTCATCACATCCCGAGCACTAGCAAATAAAATCATGATCATCCCAGTCAAATAGATTATCATTCATACAAAAAAAATATTAGTGTAGTATCCACCATCAAAGTATCAAACTACATAACATCTCATAGTAAGCATCGGTCTAGGGAAAACAATATAGTAACAAACATCATTGTTTACAAGGCAACCATAATGACTAATGACAAGATCAACCTTAGGGTGATTCATAATCACTATCACTACTTGTGATAGGTTCCTCCTAATCACTAAATTCAGAGGGAATGAGCCTATAACCAAGAGTCAGCACATGAATCTTCTTAGGAATTTTTGGTTTTCTCTCAACACTCACAAAATTCCCTGGATTAATTTTGTTTCTCTGCTAGTAGGTAATCCATATTTTCCTTTCCCTAACCACCTGATTAACCTGAGGCTTCAATTTTTTTACATGACGACTCACATGACAACTCTGAGGAAGAGTATCCTATCGATTAGCCATGCGACCATTACCTTGACCTCATCCTTGACCCCTACCTCGACGTCTAGACATGGTCCTACATAAAACCAAAGACAAATCTTGGTTACAAGACACCAAAGACAATAGTAAAACACATACTACAAAATCTAACATCTAGAACAACCTAATGGGCTCACAAGAACCAGAGTACCTAGTGTTAAAATCTTGTGCTCTGATACCAAGTTGTAACGCCTTGCCATGGAACCCAAAGAAAAACACATAAAGTAACTAATTAATTGAACAAAAATGAACTGAAATAAAATGTGGCAACTGGAGGGACACTACAAATAACCTATAAAAAATGGGTATAATTGTAGACATCCAAAAATAACATTATGCATTCTACTGTAACTAACATCATGCATTCGTTTCTTCTACTAATCAATTAAAGCAATTTATTGATTTAATCCTAAGGTTCATCAAGCTTAATTAAATAAATCAAATTATTTAATTAAGTTCCTAAGGTTCTTCTTATTTGATTTAATAAATCAAACTGATTTAAAATCAAATATCAAATTCTTAATAATCCCCTAAGTTAATTAATCTACATTAATTAACTTCTAATCATGATTACTATTCTCTAGCTTTTGACTCAACTAGAGTCAAAATCCAAACTCCTAACTAACCCACCCACTTGCACCAATAAATCATTTATTTGATTTATAATTCCTCTAATTACATTCAAAATGGCATCAAAATGGAATATTCTTCCATTTTGAATCTTCCCCCCAAAAGGGACTTGTCCCTTCCAACAAGGTTTTAAATGCCATTTGCACAAGTCAACATAGCATTTATTACACCTTTCATCCCCCCAAAACATGTCAAGTCATGTAAAATTCAAATTCAAATTGGCACATTGGCCAAGAATTGCACATTCCTCACCCTCTCACAACTTGACAAGTGGCACCTTGTCATTGGCTTGTGAATTATCCCACATTCATCAATTTGGCCTCTCATCTCTCCAAGCTCAACTATAAGTTGAAGGCTTCTCTCCTTCAAACAACACAACAGCCACATTTGAAAGTATTTGCACTATAGGCAACTTGAGTTCAAGCATCTCATTGTCTATTTCACCTAGCTTATCAAGGATTGGGAAAGGGCTCTTTCACATACTCAAAGAGCACCAATCCAATATGGGATAGTTTTATTTCATATTTTACATGTTTTGTTCATGTTTATCATTTAGTTACATTGGAATCATGAAATAATATCTCATAAGGATGTGAATTTCTGTCATATTGTTTTATCATGTTGCTAACCCAATTTGCAGACTTTACCATCCTACAAATGGCGCTAGAAGGAGGGCCTAGCTTCTTGAACTTCCTTGGTTGGTTGGGTAGTGAAGTTCTCTCATTCACTTACTGTTAATATGAGCTTGCTGTTTGGATCTCGATTTTGTCTCTTTCTGAAAGTGGATGTCATCTGAGAGCATTATCACATCCTTATCTGAAGTAATAATATTTCTCTGCTTTAATATAGGTTGACAGTTTGTGTCTTGGTCCATGCATTCCAAACTTAAGACATTGCATGGTCTCTAAGTTTGTTTCCTGCTTACTCTGTATCGGGTTTTGTCATATAAATTTTTGCTAATGACAGGTTAATACACTTACATATATTTACTCCTCAATAATCTTTGAGCAGATTATGGTGATTAGAGTAGATTAATCTTTTATCAGTAAAAAGTCTTTGTGTATTGTGTGTTAGTCATTAAATATTAGGGTGCAGATTAATGTTGAGGTAACTAATTTCTGATTTCTGATACTGAATACGCATTCCTAAACAAGTTGTAGTTACCTCTTCAAGTTCCCCTTTTCTAAATCTTAATGAATTCTCTTTTTATTCATAAATTTTCTATGCCTTGCAGACACTGACAAATTTAGGGATGGTGATTCATGACATAATTTATTGTTGAAAATGTGGTTCACAGATCTAGTTGTCTCACGTTCTATTATGATAATCATAACATGAATACCTCCTACCCATATACGTGAATGACAGAAAGGATGATGGTCAGATGTTGTGGAACCCCGTAAGTCAACAGCCTAAGTCATGCATTAGAGGCGCACAGATCCCTGGCCAAAACACTCGATTTGCTCTATGATAGCTCTCTCATTGTCTCAGAATGGTCATGATGTTGAACGTATCTCAGACTGAGATCGACATTTGTTGCTGTTTCTTTGTTCATAATTTCTCCCAGTCGGTGAATCCTTGAAGTCGTTTACTTTCTATAGGCCCCGTGTCTCTCTAGTCTCCAACCTAGGAACAAAATCCCTCCGCCATTTGAATGTGGGTATGGATGGCTGGCACTGTCCTGTTAGATAAAATGCACCTACATTAGCATGGTCTCTTCTGAAAAGCATGGTGTGGTCCCAGATTGCATCCTTTTCTTTTTCCTATGTGACTAGCATAGGAGATATTCATTTAGACTATTTGCAATAACTGGCAGAGCTGTCTGGGTATTTTTATTGCTGGCATTGTTACCTCAAACACACGGTTCTCTGATATAAATTCGGTTTCACACCTAGTCGTTGTACTTACTACATATCGATCTCATTTATGGATGTCTATCAATCCCATTACTGCACTGCGATTGTAGTTCTGTTGTTTCATAGGCTGGCTATGTTTGTGTGATGGTGCAATTAAATAACAAAGATTGCTTTGTATATTTTTCATAAGTTTATTAATAGGTAATCTTCACTGTGGCTTTCAACAGCCCCTATGCATTGTCCTTGACCAGGATAAGGGTTTCCAATGGGCCAAACACAATCCCCCAGGCCCGCGCATTCATTATGCATGTGTATCAAAGGGTGATGCGGTGCGCACGGGATATTACTTACCACCTGTTTCTGATCAATATTTAATACCTACTGAGAGTTTTACTTCTCTTATTGGTGCAGCTGCCTACAAATCCTAATGCTATTTCTAATAACTAGCTGTTGTGTAGAGTAGTTTTTATCATTGTTACTATTTAAGGCGTGCATTGGTAATGGCAGTTGTAAATTCAAAATTTGAAAACCTTTGCTAGCGTCCTCGCTGCCTGCTTATGCACATGAGTCTATGCTTATGCCGCTATTATTGTTGTTGACAAGATCACGTCTCATTGAGGTAACTTGCCCCGTGCTTGAAGAAAGCAATCTCTCGATCTTCGCCCACGTATCTTCGTTAAGCCTTGGAGTTGATGCACAGTCCACCTAGAATTAATTGAATTCAACCACCATGAAATAATGCATAGATAGTTGGATATGAAATGACACTGAACTTCTTATTGTCCCATGCTTATTCCTTGTAGGCGCAGACTTTTGACAGATGTGTTTTCTTAAAAGCCTTTAAAGATCATCGCTGCCAAATGTATTTTCTCGAATATGCCAGATTGACATTAATCATTGTCTGCTAAGGAATTTGACTTTACACCTACCAAACGCATTAGCACCATTTGTTAGGGAGTCTCACGCCTTTTCTAGGAGTTGTGGCAGCTTCCCCTCGCTTAGATCCAACCTCAGTGATAGGTGCGCTGTTACTTGCATGACCGATAGCTATGGAATGACATTCGACTTAGTTTTCAAGCTTTCCACATATTTGATGCATTTAAAATGTCCCGTGACCCATTGGTGTACTGGTTTTTAGAGATAGTTCATATCGTTGTTTAATAAAATATAGCTAAAATATTTATGAGTTGAACAGCATGAGAGTTATTGAAAACATACAACTTATACCGGGACATAATTACAATTTTAAATCATTGAAAAGACTTCTCTATTTGTGGGACCAAACAGTGGTGCAATAAAGGCAAGGAACCAAGTAAATCTTCTAAAAGATTTTGTTTTTAAAATTGAAGGAAATGCAGAGAAACTAAGTCAGTGGATTGTCAGAGGAGTGTAGAATTTCTGGTTTGTTTATTTTATTTTTTTTCAGATGTGGACTTTGTCTATGGTTTGGGTAAGTCATTATTCATACATATGATACATGTTCATTAAAATTCAACTTTTGAACAGGTCTAATTTTATCTAGTGACTACTTTGGCTCTATGACGTGAGGATGCTTGATATGGAAGAAGGCTCTATTGTGGACTAAAAATAAATATCTCCTATTAAATCCAAAGGATACCTACAAAATCTTTATCTCTCATAGGATCATTTTCTTGTTTTGCACAAGTTTAGGAATTCTATTGGTTTGAAATTGTATTTATTATGTTATCATTGATTCCTTAAAAGTCATATTTCTTATTTGTGATAACTTTGTACTATTTGTAGGGAAGGTTGGCATTGGAATCAAGCATTGGAATCAGACAAAGGCGAACATATCAAAGTTGGAAAAAATTGAGATCAAAACTTGAAAAGGCATTTTTGAATGCTTGTGGTTATAATCCGGGGCTCCAATTCTTGCTTTTATTTTATGTTTTAAACCAAGTCACTTTTCAATTTGGATTTAAAATCAATCAATGGCTTGATCTTTTCAAAGTTGGTTAAAATTGAATCTTAGACACTTACTAGATTTCAATTTGGGATTAAAATTGAACAAGGCAACTTCACATTTCAATTGGTGCTTTTAAAACGAACTCATCATTGCTTTGAGGAATTTAAAATTGAACATGTGTACTTTGTGTTTTGTAAACTTTTTTGCAAAGTAGTGTCATTTAAAAGGGCGTATGCGCTTCTCTCGTGCTTCACGGCGATCTTGAGAATCAAAAGTCTTTTTGATGACCCTAAGTTGCATAAAAGATTGCCTCCACACTTCAATTTGGGATCTAAAATTGAACAAAACATGCGAGTGTGAGCACGATATATTGCGGAGGTTCTCCCCTTTGTTTTTCAATGAAGGTTGTGTGAACGACGGGATATGTTAGCTCGCTATTGTTTATCTTAGAGGGCCTGCCTTGTGGGAAAAAGTACTCACCCAAGGGAACGACCCAACTGGGAACACGCTAAAGCCAAGCGACTTCCACCCGGGATATAAGTGTGGATATTGGAACAAAGGCCAATATCACGAGGATTATTCCGACGAGATGGACAGCAATGGACTCTCGCCGATGTTGGATAATCCCCCACGAACGGAATGCCCGAATTAGAACCCCTTGTTTAGAAATTGGCCAAAACCTTGTCTATCTTGTTGGTGCAAAAGGTTATGTCCTTTGAAGCCGCCCCACGTAACATGCGGTCTTGTTGTGGAAATGGAAAGTATGCCATGGGAGATTCATGGGTACTAATGCTTGGCTGACCCGAATAAGTGAGTGCCGTGGAGGGGAGCCAGTGTGGTCAAGCATTTAGCCATTCGCACAAGATATGTGTAGCTGGATTTATCCAAGTGGGAACCCAACAAGGTATTGTCTCATCAACCTAGGAGTGTGAAAGTGCTTGGAAAAAACACATTGCTTGATCTTGAAAACATTTGGAAAACAAACATACACAAAAACCTTGAAATTTCAAACACCTTGTGGGGAGCAAATACCTATTGATGAACTTGCTCACTCTTGCTTTCCCTAGGAATCACATTCCTAGAGGTTTCTAAGTGTGCAAATTCTATCATCATTTGTTTTCACTAAGGATAAACCTAGGAAACTTTTGCCCTAATTTCTTTGATTTCCACATAATGGACATTGTGGGATGAAAACGAAAGTGGGACATTAGACATTCAGTTTGAAAACATAATCAAGCAAGTGATTTTGGTAAAAGGAATTCACTAAGACAAGATAAAAGACAAATTTGATTACACATGTGTTTTCTAACATGATCAAAATCCCAAAAATTGAAGTTCAAAAAGCTTAGTGTGAAAGCTAGTGAGAAGCGTCTTGAGATCCTGAATTGTCTGAAAGGTTTACTTTCCTCTCATAGGAAATATAGCGCGTTCTTCAACACCGAGGTCTTGTAAGCAGAAGTGTCATCTAGGTCAAGTCTAGGATCAAATTCAATCACTTTCATCCATCTCTTCACCCATTTCAAACATCAATCAAATTCCCATCTCACCAATAACTCTTGGAAACTTTGTAAACATCTTTTATGCTAAACTTTTAGGTGAAATCAAAACCTCTTTGTTTGACTTAACACATCTAGTCAAACCATCATCCTATACACAAGTTCTCTCTTGGATAAAACAACTTCCTAGGGTTTACGAGTTCATCTTGTTTGACTTAACACATCTAGTCAAACCATCAATCCAATCACGATCAATCAAAGTCCTAAAAGTTTAACATTTCCATCAAAGTTTCTTTAAGAGTTCCATTCATCCGTATCACTCATCTTCCATTTATCTCGTCCTCATTATCGCTTTGATCCTTCAATTATCCTAGTTCTTCACTTCTTTGAACCTAAGGTTTAGACCGATCTAAAGGATTAGAGGTTTATCTCTTACATTCTTGAAAATTGATCTTCATTTTATGGTTCAAACTCGATCTCAACACAAGAGGGACATGGAATATAAATTTGATCCATCCATCATGAGCAATTCGATTCAACCAAACTATCCAAGCCTTGCAATACCATTTGATTTTCAAAGCTTGTACAATGCATACATGGGAGCATTATCTCATACAAACATCAATGGTACAACAAATATGAACATACCCAATCTAAAGTTTGGAACACCTTTCCCAATGATAGATTTAAATCCAAGTCCAAATCTGCAAATCTATCAACCAAACGCTCAATGCATGAGTTTTCCAAACAACATTATCCCACCAAATCCACACATACCAAGTGCAACTTTACCAAACATGACCGTTTCAAATCCACACTTGGTAAACTTTGGGGTAGACATGTTTGCAAATCCCCCTAATGTTGTTCAAAATCCTAGCAATATGTTGACGACTCCATATGTTGATTCAAGCCAAGGTAACAACATGCGAAATCAAAGTTACCTAAATCCAAGCAATATGATTCCCAACGACAACAATTTTCAATTTCAATCTATCATGCCAAATCAAAACATCATACCAAATCATCCCATTTTTCCATCAACATCGCAAAAACAGATGGAAACCATCCAAGCAACCCCAACAATCAACACCATTCCCATTCCACCACCACCGCCACCACCGCCAAAGCACAACACGACCAATTCATTCTCCATCATGTTGCAAGCTGCACAAGAAGCTTCCCGCAAAAAGGCACTCCAAGCCCAACAAGCTACACAGCTAGTTGCTCAGCAAGCACAAGCGGCTCAAGTAGCCCAAGAAGCACAAGCGCAAGCAGAATTCTACGCACTATTGCAATCAATCCAAGAAGAAGTAGCACAACAAAGAGCCCAACAAAAAGCTTTGTTGGCACAAAAACAACATGACGAACAACAAGCGTTGTTGGCTCAGCAGAAAACGCAGCCTTACTCGCCCAACAAAGCTTGCAACAGATTCCCTCCGCAATTGTTGAAAACAATGATCAAGATCAATCCATCAACAAACACATTGAAGACGTTCCCATCTCATTCAATGATCAAGTCAACACACACCAAGGGTCACTTTTCCATCACGATCAAAATTCACCAACAATGCCCAATAATGATCAAATTCAAGAAATATCAACATCACTTGATCCTAGGATTGAAAACAATGTTCAAGATCTTAAAGATGCTTCTATCCAATCTAGTGATCAAACCAACATTCATCAAGAGCCACTTTTTAGTGATCTATTCTAGGATGTGTTAACGTTATTTGATCCTATTGACATAGTCCACGATCCATCGACCAATGATCATATTGAAAATGTCTCTACATCACCTTATGAGTTAGAGGACATATCTCAAGAATGTATTCCAAAGCATGATCAAATTCTTTTGTCAAGGTCTAGCAATGTTCCTTCCCACGACATATTGACATCCTTTGACCTCATGGTTAAAGATATTGAAGGAATCCCTATCTCAACATTTGATCCAAATCCATTCAAAGAACAAGTGGAAATTAAGCCACTTCCCATGCCTAAGGACAATTTCCAAGAACCCCTTGTAGACAATCCATCCTTTGAAATTGACCCACGTCAAGAACTCAAGCCAAAGCATGACGAAAGCAATTCCGAAATCACTCAAGATCGAGAATTCGTATCTCCAAGATACTACAATGATCTAATGGGCACTCTTCTATCTATACAAGATGTCGCAAATTATGATCACATCCATATAGGACATACTCCTCTATCTACCAATGAGATGCTTTCTTTGGATGGACACGCAGATGATCTTCATTCAAAACAAGAGTCTCATACTCTGGAAATCATTACTGGGAAACAAGAGTCTCCTACTCTTAACATTGGTACACATGATCAAGATATAGAGAAATCCAGAGACATGTCAAAAATGGGTCATGAAGAAGGCTCCTACAAAATTTGTGAATCAGAAACATCCTATGAAATGAGTCATGAGGAAGAATTTTGTGTAGACAGCGAAGCATCAACACTTCTTGAAGAAGCACTACGATCTGATATGTCACAAGATCAAGTTGAAGATATCAATCAGGCATTCATCCCACATGTGGAGGATCCTATCACTTATAAAGTTGGATCACTCACCTTTTTAAAAGCTAGCTATCTCATCAATAAAGAAGCTGACACATTTGAAGGTTCACCACAGAGCAGAAAAAGAGAAACACCTTGTTTCCAAGGGAAATCATATCCTTTTGCAAATAAAATGTTTCAACAAATGAATTATCAAGGCAGAGGATTAGGCCTACAGGAACAGGGTATCCTAGAACCAGTGCAGATTTTTGGCAATCCTAAGCATCAAGGCCTTGGTTACTCAACAATCAAGGGATCTCAACATATTGGTAATATTATCACCATACTGGGGGCAACTTCGTCTCAAGCAAACATCAACATAGGGAGCACGAAGAATCCTTATGATGAAACTGATGCCAATACTACAACCCGCCATGTCACGAATCTTCATCCACCTATCACCCCATCCACAAATTGGGACCAACGTCAAAAGAAAGATTTGAATCAAAGGACGAAGCATGAAGGACAAATCAAATACAAGTGGATACCAAAGATTACAAAGAAATATTATCCCTATCAAACTCCATCAGTCAAAGAAAGTATGGGTCAAAATAAAAATGGGGCAAGTATCCATCAAAGATTTCCACAAAGGAAAAAGCAGGCTTCTCAAGCAACGTACAAAGTGTATCAAGCAGTTGGTCCAAATTCCATGCACACTTCCATATCCACCCATTATTGCTCATTTTCCCAAGTTTGGAGAGTCAAAGGTTCCAAACCATCGACCAATCCATCTGTTACTCCTAAACACACTCCATCCACGCCTCCACGCATGATATCCAATTCTCACATTGACCATGTATTGGCGGCGACCCTTCATCATAAGGATTCAGAAGGCACCCTATCACGATGGGCGCACAAAGACAGAGTTAACTCTAGTATCAGTAAAGCAGAACAAATTTCTCAAAAGTTGCATTCAAGTGCACGTATCTTGGCAAAACAACTTCTACAAGCAGGATACCGATGGCACGTTATGACAGAAGCATCAACATCAGCACCACCAAGTGGTTCAGCATCAGCTTAAAATCTCTCAGAAAATACAAAAACAATCAGAAAATGTCCTGAAAAAATGGTCACCTTGATGAAAACCTGGCAAATAGGCATCTTGGTGACAACAAAAAAATACAAAAAATACAAAAATCCAAAAAAATAAAAAAAGGATTGAAAACAGAAAAAATCGTCCTCTAGTGAAAACCATTTCGATGGCACTTTGGATAGGTACCATGATGAAAACCTAGCAAACAGGCGTCATGTGTAGAATCGAGCATCTACGTGCGCCAGTTCAAGAGAAAGCATCTTATCGCATCCATTATTGGGCCATCATTTGAGCCGTATCATTCATTCACCCATGAACTATTTATCCAATCCATTTTCCATCTGCATCCATACTCCAAGTTATCTTGATCTTGGAAAATTTTGGTGCACACTTTACAGTTGCTTATGGTAGACATCTTGACATGGGTCATTTTCACTGATCCCATCCTATCCAATGCTATCTGAGCCTTGAAGCATTATCCGAATGAGCATTCCTCTATTCTGCGCACCCTCATCTTATCGCAAGATAATCCATATCCATTTGTATCCAAGAATCTACCCATGGTCATTCAAACATTGCTAGACACTGGGGGCAGATATTTGCATCTTACTTCGAGAATAAATCTTGATGTATATCATCCAACTTATGAAGTGATCCAAACATTGGAAAACGTGAAATCAACTTGGTCAAATCAATTTGTGAACCAAAATCCAAGTCACTAGCCCATGGCATATTTTGATAAGAAGACATTCCTTATCATTCCTTATCTTCCATCGAACATCAATCCAAGCAATTCATATCAGTCGCATCTAATGCACACATATGTGTCACATCAAATCATCAAAATAATTTTGTTCCAAATCAAGCTTCATCAATCTTGATCAATCGAATCCAATCAATCATCATCTTGTTTGACTTAACACACTTAGTCAAACTATCATCTTGTGCACGAGTTTACTCCAGGATAACACAACTTCCTTGGGTTTACAAGTTCATTATCATCACTCTGTTTGGCTTAACACACTTAGCCAAATTATCAAATCCATAATCACCTTGTTTGGCTTAACACACCTAGCCAGATTATCCTTTTGTACGAGTTTACTCTAGGATAACACAACTTCTTGGAATTACAAGTGCATTATCACTTTCGTTTGACTTGACACACTTAGTCAAACTATCAATCCATCAATCTGATCAATCAACCTTAGCTTGGTTTTCAACAAAATCCCAAAACAGAGCACTGATATCATATCATGTCCATATCCGAATTGTCAAAATCATGCGAAAATTCCAAAAACATTTGTAAAACATTCATCAAAAAATTCCAAAAACATGCAAAAACTCATTCAAAAATCCAAAAACATCTAGAAAAACATCAAAAATCCAAAAACATGTCAAAATATCAGAAAATCTTCAAAAAATTCATCATTGAGTCTTGTCAGTTTTCTACCTTGTCGAACTACGTCGTCTTTGAGCTTGAACGTAGGCAAGGGTGATCTTTGATCATCCCCCGAGACGATTAGGTCAGTCCTTTATGCGTCTGTCGCATTGGCAATCCGTTTGCCCATTCATTTATGCGTCCGTCGCATTGGCAATCCATTTGCCCATTCATTTATGCGTCCGTCGCATTGGCAATCCGTTTGCCCATTCATTTATGCGTCCGTCGCATTGGCATCCGTTTGCCCATCTAGTTAGGCATCCGTCGCATTGGCATTCGTTTGTTTATATTTTTTACATTTAGGTCATTATTTATGCGTTCGTCGCATTGGCATCCATTTTCCCATCTATCTCATCCGCAGTCAAGTCAATTGACACAAAATCCAAAAAACATTCATAAAATCTTGAAAATACCAAAAAACATTGAAAAATGTGAAAATTCCAAAAACAGCCTCAAAACATTTGAAAAAACCAAAATGGTGCATCCATTTCATCTCGCTTTCACCTGTGATTGTCATCACTCATAATAAATCATCGTTATTTTCACCCTTTGGTGAGTTAGTCAGAAGCAAGTTTAGCAGGTTCTAAAGTGAACGCCTAATCGTCAGAGTCTCAAGTCTAGATCCGTAAGTCAACAAGTTGGTCAACTCGGAGTATCAATAGCTTATCACCCAATCAGTCCCACCAAAACCCTGATCACTACATGTCCTAGGATGAAGCTTTCCCACGATGGACATAAGCATCAGGTACCCCACATTAGTTTAGCTTGGCTAGCGATACGAAGAACATTAGCTTTTTTATTTACTTTATCTTGGTCTTGTTAACTTATCTTATTTTGCACTCATTCCAAGGACCTTTCGATGATGCCTAAACAAAACAGGTTTAGAGAGAAAGGAATGGGGCAATGATCATTATCTTTTTATCTGTTGTGCTTGTTGGATGTTCTTGTAAAATAACTTGGCGAATACTTGCTTTGTTGGGTCCGTCCTAGCAGGGTTTCCGTATGTCAAGTGTGAACAAGAGCACTCCTATCTGATTGTCGAGTCAGAGTCCATCACACTAGGCGCAACGCCATCCTGGTTCTTAATACCTCGATGCATCGCCCCTATGTGTGTTATCAAACATAAAGAAAGTTATGCTCTTTATCTCCCATTCTTGGATAAGCAATACATCATCATCTTTCATCATCATCTCTAATAAAGTTGGCTTGTTGAACTTCTGCATCTTCTTGGATTCAAGGGTTGATCCCTCTCATTCTTCTATCCTCTCTTGTTCTTCTATCCTCTTTCACGCTAACAATGCATCCATCTTACATCTGCACTCTCATCCTGCATAATCATGTCATATCATTATCAGGACAATATCATCCATCTCATCCATCTCACATGCATCGCATAATCATTTAACATGCTTAAAATAATATAGATTTGTTATTCTAAGCATCTTCCGAACATCTCATTTACATCATCATTACCATCCATACATCCATTTTGAACCTCTTTGTCGCGAGATCCACCTCAAATTGTATCTTTTCGCCCGATCTCTCGAGGGGGCAATGTACTAACGTACTTATTTTCACTGGGGCATCCGAAAAAACCAAAGAATTTTTTAATTTCGATGCCAGAAACATCATTCTTTCAACCAATGCAACGAGTACATTGCTTCAAAGAGGGGCAAAATGTAGACATCCAAAAATAACATTATGCATTCTACTATAACTAACATCATGCATTCGTTTCTTCTACTAATCAATTAAAGCAATTTATTGATTTAATCCTAAGGTTCATCAAGCTTAATTAAATAAATCAAATTATTTAATTAAGTTCCTAAGGTTCTTCTTATTTGATTTAATAAATCAAACTGATTTAAAATCAAATATCAAATTCTTAATAATCCCCTAAGTTAATTAATCTACATTAATTAACTTCTAATCATGATTACTATTCTCTAGCTTTTGACTCAACTAGAGTCAAAATCCAAACTCCTAACTAACCCACCCACTTGCACCAATAAATCATTTATTTGATTTATAATTCCTCTAATTACATTCAAAATGGCATCAAAATGGAATATTCTTCCATTTTAAATCTTCCCCCCAAAAGGGACTTGTCCCTTCCAACAAGGTTTTAAATGCCATTTGCACAAGTCAACATAGCATTTATTAGACCTTTCATCCCCCCAAAACATGTCAAGTCATGTAAAATTCAAATTCAAATTGGCACATTGGCCAAGACTTGCACATTCCTCACCCTCTCACAACTTGACAAGTGGCACCTTGTCATTGGCTTGTGAATTATCCCACATTCATCAATTTGGCCTCTCATCTCTCCAAGCTCAACTATAAGTTGAAGGCTTCTCTCCTTCAAACAACACAACAGCCACATTTGAAAGTATTTGCACTATAGGCAACTTGAGTTCAAGCATCTCATTGTCTATTTCACCTAGCTTATCAAGGATTGGGAAAGGGCTCTTTCACATACTCAAAGAGCACCAATCCAATATGGGATAGTTTTATTTCATATTTTACATGTTTTGTTCATGTTTATCATTTAGTTACATTGGAATCATGAAATAATATCTCATAAGGATGTGAATTTCTGTCATATTGTTTTATCATGTTGCTAACCCAATTTGCAGACTTTACCATCCTACAATAATTCCATAGACTTAATTGAAAACTTGAGCTACATTACTTGGCACTTAATATTATAGACAAATAGAGAAATTGTAAAAGAGCCATTAGAATAACACTTGACATCCACTAAACTAATTTTATCTTGAATATCTTTATTCGTTCATACTAACCCTATGCATATATATACATATATATATATTAATCCTATGTTAATGGGTATAATGCCAGAGATGCACAAAGATAACTACAAAAAATAAATGAAGGGCGAAAAAATTACTAACCCTAACCATATTTTTGATGAAAGAAAGAAGATTTAATTGCAACTACTCCTATGGTAATGGTATAACACCAAAGATAAACAAAGATAACTACAAATAATTAATGAAGGGTGAAAAAATTACTAACCCTAACCATATTTTTTGATGAAAGAAATAACATTTAACTACAATTTCCCCATCCATACAAAGCCATAATCTCTTTGAAGTCTCCAAAATGGGTACAACACTAGAGATACAAACATATAACAAGAAGACATGAACAATAATCAATCATTTATGCAAAATACCCATGTAAAACAACTTACAGATTCTAGAGAACAACATTTTAAAACCCTCCAATCTGCTATAAAATGGAGTAGAAGGTGACAATTTTTAGAATAATTTGCTATCATTTGAACCAACCACGGAGTCGAAGGCAATGATTTTTAGAATAGTATTCTATCAAACGAACACCACAATGGCTCTTTCGACAATGCAACTTAATCAATATATTTTTTCGCACATTTTGGAGAATACATTGCCACACTGCAACATTGAATATTGCATTGACTTCCTCCCACACCATCATACAAGAATGTCAGAATGCATTAACCCTCACATGAGGAAACACTTACCATTATGCTTCTACATATCGAGACAACCAACTCCACCGCCGCCAACCCATGTAATTAGCAAACTCCACATCGTCATAAATGACCCCGGGGAACTCACCGCCAACTGGGAATTTTTTGGTGCCTAGAAATTCTATTCATGGCTAGGCAAACAAAAATCCTGATGGAAATTTCAAACATATAACCTATTAGCTAATAACTAGCATACAAGAATAATGAAAATAGAAAACAAATAAAATATATGATCAATATAAAAATTTCAATAACTGTATTAAAATAATTCTCAATTATTACATTTAAGAATACAGTAATTTAATTAAAATAATAAATAATTATTGACAATAATACATAAAATAATAAATAATAATATTAAAATAATTATATAATTAAATGTGCAGTAAATAATTTATTTGAAATTTTATTTTATTCTTTTTTATTTTAAATATATAAATATTAAATAAAATTGTATCTAATTTTTCTGATATTTAAAATATATTTATTTAAAAGATATTAAGAATATTAGAAAACTATATATAAATTAATTTTAAATTTTGATCATATTTATACTAATGGTAGATTTCATAATAAAAATACGAAGAGCACGGAAACCATGTGAATCTAAAAGGACTCCCAAATTTTGCCTACCATTAGTAAGAAATCTAAAAAATTAGTTGCCACAGTAAGATTCTAAATTTTGTCGGCAATCCCCGTGCCAAATTGTATAAGCGTATAACCAAACCACGAAGTTGTGGGCCATTTAATCTCGCCCACTATTTTGACATATAACCATTTATCATCATTTAACTTTCCCACTCAACGATTCGGGACCTACACACGTCGCTCAATATTGGCCACTTATAATGTAAAACGGAAATCGCCCAAAACAAGCCTTACTACTAAATAAATCAGTGGACTCAAAATCCCTTCAATTACGGAGATAACACTGATTTTCTTTCGAAACGAGGTCACAATCCACGCCATTTTCAAACTTTTGTTTCAACTTTTGAACACTTAGATATTATCTATGAATAAGTGAATATGTCACATAAGCTCACCACGGAACGTTGAGAAGAATAAAGATGCCACGTCCACTTAACACATTCTTAAAATGTTCTAGAAACTATGTTTCTCCGGGAGATTTGGAGAAATATATGAGGTGAGCAAAACGCTGGCCTTAACATGCTAAGAAACGTTTCGGGAACGCTTTATTAAGGAATATAATAGTTTACACTTTACAGTTAGAGACTCACCTCTTAATTTTCATTGTGCGGGAATTGATAGTGTTGTAGCACATCATTGGAAGTAACGTTGATAATCCTAGATGCCATTCGTGTCCATTACTACCTTGAAATGCGTTAACGTGCATATAACCATAATGTCAACCGGTGGGGTCAACATTTCCCGTTTTCTACAGATTTTACAGAGGCTGATTTTCTATATAAGAGAGCCCAAAGCCATAGCATGTCATAAGACCACTGCAGGTTTTCTCTCATTTAAAATGGCCGCCAATCGGGCCTTACAGCCATTGCTTCTTTTAGTTGTGTTATTTTCCTTCAAGTCAGTAATGGCGAAATCAGTTGGAAGTTCTGTAAATATGACGAAGGCTGAAAATGGTGGTAAATATCATGTTGAGAAACCAGAGCTTGTAGATCAAATGGTAGAAAGGTAAGCGTGTTGCCTTTGAAATGCTTTGAACATTTAAGAGCATTTAAAGAATGTAGTGTAGAAATGAAATTTAATGTCTTACCCCATTCAGGACATAAATGTGAAATGCTAAAATGCGAACTTCATTTAAAATGCTTCTAGTTATTCTTATACTGTTGGTTGGTGCTTTCCTTACTGTATTTTCTATAATATTATCCTTGTAACTGTAGTTGGTGCGCAGTTGTTATAGACCATATTTCTATTCCCCGTATCTCTATGCCATTGGATAGTTAATATTTGTCGTTGTTGAGATAGATTCCGTGTAAGAAAAATGTACTGCAGAAAAGATACTGTAAGTCAGTTCTAGTATTGTTTTACAGCTAGCATATGTTGTAGACACTTGAGATTATTTAGAAATTTGAAGAGCTACTGTGCAGAAGTTTAAATAGTTCCAAAAGAAAGCTGAGCTCGTGCGGAACGGGGAACCCCATCGACGATTGTTGGCGTTGTGATCCCAACTGGGTTAATAACAGGAAGAGGCTGGCTGACTGTGCCATCGGATTTGGTAAAAATGCCATCGGAGGTCAGAATGGTAGATTTTATGTGGTTACAGATCCAAATGACGACGACCCGGTCAATCCTCGACCCGGCACTCTGCGCCACGCTGTTATTCAATCCGAGCCTCTCTGGATTATTTTCAAAAGAGATATGGTTATTCAGCTCAAGGAGGAACTTATCATGAACAGTTATAAGACCATTGACGGTAGAGGAGCCAACGTTCATATAGCAAATGGGGCTTGCATTACAATACAGCATGTGAACAACATTATCATTCATGGAGTTCATATCCACGACTGTAAACCTGCGGGAAATACAAATGTTAGAAGCTCCCCGACCCATTATGGATATAGAACCAGGAGTGATGGAGATGGGATTTCTATCTTTGGAGGAAGTGCGGTTTGGATTGACCACTGTTCGTTGTCAAGCTGCGCGGATGGACTGATCGACGCCATCAGAGGGTCCACTGCTATCACCATTTCAAACAACTTTTTCACTCACCATGACAAGGTGTTCAACTGTTTATATGCTCTGCCATAAATTTGTTTGTCTTAAAAAAGGTTTCACAATTGTATTTATATAACAAGATCTTAGAGTAGGGTACTAAAAGCCCATTAGCAGACAGAAACATGAAGAAATGTTATTTCTCAAGTTAAATATTTAGTTGTTTTTTTGCAGGTGATGCTCTTGGGACATAGCGACGCTTATACCCAAGATAAAAATATGCAAGTAACAATTGCATTCAACCACTTTGGAGAAGGGCTTGTTCAGCGTATGCCCAGGTATGAATAAATTTTTAGAACTCCTCTGTATTCCTTGCACAAAGACCACGATACAACTTGCCGAAGTTTATTAAAAAAATAATGTAATAATGCAGATGCCGACATGGATATTTTCATGTGGTGAACAATGATTACACCCACTGGGAAATGTATGCAATCGGGGGAAGTGCGAACCCCACCATTAATAGCCAGGGTAACAGATTCCTTGCCCCGGACTATCGATTCCACAAGGAGGTAAAAGAACTTTAAAACTCATGTCTCTTATATCATTGGTAAATGGTATATCATGGATACAATTATTATGGTATGGGTAATGTGCAGGTGACAAAGCGCGAAGATTCATCGGAAGGGAATTGGAGATCAGTGGGAGATCTAATGTTAAATGGGGCATTCTTCAGAGCATCAGGGGCTGGAGCATCCTCAAGCTATGCCAAAGCTTCGAGTATGGCAGCAAGACCTTCCTCTATTGTGAGTTCTATCACTGGAACGTCAGGTGTTCTTACCTGCAGAAAAGGTTCCCGCTGTTAGACCAAAATACGTGCACTATAGACCAACTGTTAGGAATCCTTCAAATCTGTAACTTGACAAACCGTAAGCACACTGAATGAGGCTTCTCCGTTATTTCAGTTTTATTTATCGAAACTCTCCAGTCATCTTTTATTAAAATGGAATACATCACTAATCTTTTTCTCAAAGTTGAAGCGTAGTGGTGGAGCGTCAAGTCAATATGGTTTTTATTTGCCGCTGAAAAAGATTTTTCGGTGTGCCTCACTATGATTGCAGTAATGAATAGAGAATTGTTTAATGTATGATTACACCACTATTTCAGAAAACTAATTTATGTGAATATTTTTTTGAAATATTCAAGGGAAAGGGGTCCATAGTGGGTAGGGGTCTAATGGTAGGTATAGAAGTAGGTTTAAGTGGGTCTCATAGTGCGTAGGTTTAATATTCAATTGCAGAAACATTTAATATCTAATTGTAAAACACTTTTATTCATAAAATACACAAATGGACAAATCATGTGATGCCACATCAGTGCACCAATAACACATGACTTAGTGACCCACTATCAGTCTCACCTTTTTTTTGGGCCTTTTTGGATACCTCGACAAAAATAATGATGATGTGGCATCATATTTGATGATGTGGCATTGGAACCATTTTTTATAAACAAGGGACTTGGAAATAAGCTATTGTACAAATTTGAGAGTGATTTGAAATTTTCACATAGGACTTTGAGAAGTGCAAAGTTAGCGTGGCCCACTATAGACCCCTCTCCTTTAACACACTTGGTATAATTGCATACAATAGAACTAAATAAATTCACTTCCAAAGAGTGTTATAGTGACCTTTTGAGTATTTTCGCTCTTAAAATATTTTTATTTAATATAAAATAGAGTATGAACAACTCATAGAATGCGAAGATCAGGGAAAACTTTAGTGGCAAATCTTCGCCAATTAGAGAATTCTAAGAATCGGGCAAATCGAAATTGGTGAATTTAGCGTATCTAGCAGGGTGTTCAAATCACCCGAATTTCACGAACTATCGGTCTAATGCATGGCCATTTGCCAGTGGTTTTTTTTTAGGAGGCATGTTTAGGCACTAAATTCGCCATAATAGCCTACGCGTTTTTAGTGCATCGATTAATATTTTTGCCTGGAATCCTGGGGAGCATTTCATAAAACACCAACATATTCACCAGTACTATTAAAACAACATTATATGAGGATCCATTTCGCCAATTAAAATTTACAAATAGTTTCTTGTGAAGACCCATTTCGCCAATTAAAATTTATAAATAGTTGCTTATGCAGACCTATTTCACCAATAATATTTAAAAATAATTACATTTGAGGACACATTTCACCTTGAAAATTACAAGGTATCGTTATATAAGCACACGGGGTTCGCCAAATATGGATTGATATAAATACAATGGAAACTATTATTTGTTCTTACACATTTTGTTCGGTTCTGAGGTTCTACTTCTCGATTCAGAAGTCAGCAAAACCCGAAAACGTAGAATCAAAGGTGAGCTATCATTTTTTCATACTTTTATTAGTTATTACTTATAATAATAAGATTTCTTTATCTGTTTTCCATTCTTGCTTTAGTCTTAAACAAGATTTTGAGTAGGGAATGAGATCTATATTCTTTGTCGGTTTGTCCTTCTTAAACAAGAAGACATTTGTTTCCATCTTTTATTCGAAGTGAGATATCAATATGTCGAGTAACAAGGGTGAGACTCGTGAGGGTAATGAAGAGATTGGGAGGTCATCAAAATGCCCAAAATGTGGAGGTACCATATAGTCTTACTTTGGAATTGGCAAAGCTTCTAATCCATCAGATCAAGGTGGAGCTACACCATCAACTCTTCCACCAAATATTATTGAAGATGGCATTGACAATACCTCACTGCCACAGGAAGGTCAAGGTGAGATTGTCATTGTGTTAAATCAAAATGTATCAAATGAGGATGGCAATACCACAGAAGATGTTCCAAGGGATGCCTTGGTTAGCCAGAATGAGATAATTGACTTGGATGAGGATGATGTCGGTAGCAAGAAAAGAAAAGGCAAATAAAAATTGGGATGCGAGTGGGAAATGACAAGAAATTTTCAAATTGGTTGGTTTTCAAATTACCCATTCCTTGAACCAGTGGGGGTATCAAACGAAAATGATATTGAAAGGGAAACAGAGGTCAAATGTAAGATTTGTAGTATGATGGAAATCAAAGGAAGAATGTCTTCATGTTAAGTATGTCGCAGATTATGGAGAGCATAACAATAGAATTTCGAAGATTGAAAAGTGTGAAGGTACACTTGAGGCTCATTTTGGAAAAGCCATGGCAACAACAAATCTATCAGAAGTTGTTCAGATGAGTGTTGTTTTTCATATTTTGTCCAGGGGGCATCCTATGACAGACTACCTAGAATATTTGATTTATTATCTTATTTGAATTTTCCCAACTTTCCCTTCTCACATTGGTCACTAAATGCTAGATGGGAATGGGCGAACTGTCTTGCTACAGTGGAAAAGAAAGATTTAAAGGAGAATGTAAAAGAGTAAAAGATGAAGTTACTGCAGTAGACAATACTTCTTGGGTTTATAAGTATTTGTATACTATAGAACAACATGTTTTCCAAGCTCATCTTCTTTGTGTTCATAAAATGAAGGACAATTCAACATCACAAAATCCATTTGAATTAGTCAAGGAATCTTTGAATAAAATTGCAAGTATGGATGAGTTGACAATTGCCAAAAAGTTGGTGTGCGTAGGAGTTGATGGAGTTGTAGTGATGCAAGGTCAAAGGAGTGGTCATTGCACAAATTTACAAACCGCTTGCGCACCATACATGCTTGGCATTCCCTACATGGCCCATACAATGAATTTAGCATTCAAAATTGTAAGAAATTTTCCTATAGTATCAAAAGTTGAAAATCTAGTTCGCAAGATCCACGTATACTTCTGCCAAAGTCCCAAACATTTCTTTGAATTTCAAAATTTTGTTGAGGGAATAACACCTAGAAATAATCTTCTCAAAGATGTCGATACCAGATGGATCTCTCTGCATGGACCAGCACAATGAGTTCTTTTAGAATATCAATCCTTGATTGGAGTGATGTACAAGCATCGTAGCACAGTAGATAAAGCTCCTAACCTCTTACATAGGTTAAGCAATATAGAGACACTCTTGACTTTAGCTAGTCTTCTCCCCATGCTGGACAAGATGAACAATCTTGTGAAGAAATCCCAAGACAAAACTATGTATATTTATGAATATGCCAATCTATGTACACTTACATGCTTGGCCCTCGATCATCTATATCTAGATCTAATACAAGAAGGCGCAAATTATTTGATGTGGCAAAAAATTACTAATTTGAATAATCATGATAATTATTTATAGTTTAATGTAAGAAGACACATATGTATCTGTGTACGTGGATATAAGATACCAATCTATCATTGTAAGACAGCTAGGCGCTCTAGAAGAGAAGTACCTATTAATGAGGAGGATTTTAACGACATCATTAAATGTGTTAGTGATAATTTGAAGGAAATTGCAAAATCTCTTTCCTCAGAGATTTGTGAAAGATTCCCTCGACATGAAATACTTGAAGCCATGGGTATTGTGTATCCTCAATTTTGGGTAAACCGAGATAACCCAAAATATTTTCATGATCAAGTAAAAATATTGATCGAAAAAGGTAACATATAATGAGCAGACAATAGAAGGAATTTTAAATGAAAATAAGCTTAGAAAGAAATGTGGGAGTTTTTCAACAGCTATGAGGGACCAATATAAATCCATGGCCAAGGAGAAGGCCTTTGAGTCAGGATCAATAAAAAAGGTTTCGACAAGCTTAGGTCAGAGTGAAATATTGCGTGGTTCGATGCCAGAATATTTAGAACTTGTTGATTTATGTCAAACAATGATATTGGGGTCAGTGGAGGATGAGAGAGTTTTCAATACATTAGTGTTTTTGAAATCAAAGTTAAGAAGCAAACTGGACAATTGCTTGAGGATGAAAGGAACTGCATATAATATTAAAAAAAATCTTTTTGAAAGGGCACTCACAATCTGGAGGTCCACATGTGAAAGAAGAGGGACCGGGTTGTGCAACACAGACTCTCCAATTCCGAGAGCCGCTGGTATTGGTGGTAGTGGTAGTGGGCCTGAGACAGATGACAATGATATTGAAATTGACACAAATCACACAATGAATGTTGAATTTGTTGGAGAAATGTGCCTCACCATTGCTAGCTTGTACCATTTTGGTCTGGGGGAATTCATGTGTTCAACCTTTTCCTTGTCGCCAAGACTCTATCTAGTCGGCATAACTCCTGTTGGTGTTCTGATGATGGCCCGATGGATCTAGCTTGGCGGAATTTATTATCAGTCGGTGATCGCTATCGGCGGGAGTCTTTTTGATGTTTCACTAATGGGCCAATGTGGCGAGGTGATTTCATATTGGTGTGTGACATTTCCTATCCCACCGATATACTGATATGCATTGAGTGATATGCATTGAGCGATATGCATTGAGCGATGGTGAAGAACCTGATCAACGACTATGGAGGCTTTGATCTGACAGTTTTCGTAGTGTTTTGTGCCATCCTCATGCAAGTACCGTGAAGAATTTTTTGGCTGAGCAGAATTTCTTGTGTGTTCGACACGTGGTGGTGAGTTAAGGGGTGCTGGCAAGAAGTTGAAGTGTTTTCTCTGATTTTTAGAGTTTGACACATTTGACCTTAAAATTTGAAGCACTTAGAGATGAAATATTCGAACAAGTCACTAATCATAATATGTAGTACTCAAAGTCTAGTTTCTAAATATGTAATTTATTTCAATACCCAGATTGTACAAATTGAGTTTCAATAGGATTTTGTAAAAACCACTATTTGAAAGTTGTTATTTTTAACCATACCATGTATGTGTACGTCATCCATATTTTGACTTAAATTCTCATATTTTTCTAAATCCTTTTGGGAAAAGATTTGTGACTCACTGAAGCTTGTCCTAGATATTTTTTTCTAATTTTTTATTGAATATTCTTTTTTGTTAAACTTTTATCAGGCATATTTGTCATTTAGAAAAATCGTCATGTACAACATGCATAACATGACCTAGAGTTATTAATTTTTGCAATTTTTTTTTTTAATTGAAAATAATTGTCTGAATTTTTCCCTTGTGCAGTCCATTCATCAAAATGTTATGTTGATCAAAAGTTATTAAAATAGTAAAAAACTCTGATATTTAAAATTTAAGGACCAATTTCATCAGAAATTAATTGAAAATTAGAAAAAATAATCCAATTGTAAAAAAAAATTACATATTTGGAATCTACACTGTCTCATCTAAAATGGGTTTTAATTTCGTGACAAAATTCTACAAAAAAAATTGTCAGCCATATGTCCAAACTCGGTATTTTTCTGACATTGTTAGAACCTTCAACTTGCAAGTCAAACTAGGTTGAAGGCCTAGGTTCAGACTCCCAATGCTTTTCCCAAACCAAAATCCGAGGCAAAAACCTGACCACAAAGCAAAACCAATTTGAAATTTTAAAAATTTATTAGAAAATCATTTTTTATGCTTTTACAAAATGAGATCCCATTTACAAAACGGGATCCCGTATTGAAAAATTTCCAAAAATAGACAGTTTCAAAAAATGCAAACTTTTCAAGATGGAAGTTTCCAAAAATGGAAAAATTTAAAAACGAAATCCTATTTTTAAAATACAGGATCCTGTGTTTTTAAAAGCGAGATCCCGTATTTTTTATAGGCTCAAGATCCCGAACTTAAACAGGATGTCATTTATTAAAAAATGGGATCTCATTTATTAAAAATGAGATCCCGTTTTTGCAATGTTGATTTCAATTTTTTGGCTAAGGAAAAAAATTCCACATTTCGTGAACTCAACTTCTTGCACTTACCCTAAGCGGTGTGTGTAGTGGAAGGATGGTGGGCCTCAAGTTGCTTTATGTGAGGGGTTGTCTAGCCGTGGGCACTTGTCAGTGTCTGAGGAGTTCGTTGGGGAATCTAGTGGATGCCACTAGAGATTCCCTGAAAGACCTCCATCGGCTTCCACATAAGCCAAGCGTAGAGTGCGAGCGGTGGAAACATGGTAGCCTTGGATGCTAGTTTTAGGCGGGCTCGAGGGAATTTTGGAGATTCCCTCCTTGGTTCCTCGGAAGTCCATGAGCAGTGGATGCATGTCTCAGTGGGCCTGACTACTATTTGCAAAGATGGATGTCACCTGACCTCAGAGGTTTGACTGATGGTTAGCAATGGAGCTCAGGGTGACTTATCCGCAAGTGATAGACGAATGGTAGTGTGACACATGGCGAAATATCATTGGTTGATTTTTCATCATTGTTCCAAACCAACGACTAGTGACTGAAAGCTTGTGCACGTGTCTCGAGGGTTTGATCTGAGTGTGAATTTATTATAGGGTGACTCGATGTTAGTTGCAAGGGCGATTTTGACCGGAAGCTAAGAGGTCGCCCTGAGGCCGATGGAATGTCGATTGATGCTGAGTTGGAAGGCGAGGCTGGATGTTGATCAATAGTAAGCCAAAGTTGAAAGTAGAGCATGCCAATAGAGATCAAAATATCAAATGATCAGCGGATCGACAGTTTCATGATAGGTGAGCTCAGTCAGAGATCGAAGAGTGTGTGTTCAAGCGGTATGCGCAAAAGGATTGCAACCGCAAACACTGAGACATTCAGAACCTAGGTAGATGTGAACTTGAGGTGGTCGCTAGTATGTGGTGGCTATAAGGTTGTATGTGCAAATGGGTTGAAGAGATGAAGGGAACCTTCACTATATGTCTTGTGAAGACATTGTAATAGTGCAAGGTTGTAGATCTATGTTGTTGTGTGTATTTCTCCAAATGAACAAGATGTAACTCCTGTAATGGCTTTGAGCCTAATATTGTATTGTAACCGTTTAGTTGCTGAATAATACAATGGCTCTATCTTTTGGAGTGTGGGGTTTTTTACCTGAAAGGGTTTTCCCCATGTAAATTTGTGTGTTGATTTGTTTTTCTATTCACGGTGTTGAATCTGGTTTATGTTTGCATGTTCTTTTCTTAGAAGGATCAATGGGGGAGAACTACTGTGCCTATTTCTACTTCATGACATACTTGTTAGTGCTTCTAGAGTGATTTAGAAATGAAAGTCGTTGAGCCACTACTGGTTTTAGACTTTATCTCTAAAACATTCTCGTACAGTAATGCCATCAAGTGGTATCAGAGCTGGTTAAAGGTGGTCACAGCTTGTTCATGATACCAACAAGTGGTATTAGAGCCTTCTCCTGGTTACTAGAGTTCTGGGCATTTCTCCTATGTGGATTTTTGAGCCTGGCAAGCTTGAGGAAATCTGGAGGAATTGGTTGATGCTTGATCTTTTCAATGAGTAAGAGTTCCTACTCTTTTGATTTAACACACAACATGAAAGACATAGGAGGTTTTGGATTTGATCATATTGTGGCGATGTGGTTTGAGGCTCCTCTTTGGCAGCAAATGATCCTAATGCAAGGGGTGTGAGTTTATGGTTATGGTTATGTTACAACAGAGCATTGTTCATACTGGGTGTCTCTATGAGAGGATCCTTGATGGTATGGAGGTTCTCAAGCTATTGTTCTACCATAGAGTATTGTACTTGTGCTTGGTGTTTTGACTTAGCAGTGAAGATGTTTTATCTATTGCCCTAATTACATGAAGGCTATAAAGTTGATCTGGGTGGTCTAAAACTTCTGAATAGCCTGGCTCTCTCACATGCATGTGCATGGTTGTGGTTTTTCTTGGAATTTACCTATGCCTTGTATTGACATGTTTTAGATTCATTTCTTTGGTTTTGAAGGGTTTTCTATAGATTTTTCTAAAATGTCTATGATGCATATTCATATGTGTTCACTGTTTCAGTTAACCGTGATGGTTGTGTGTAGACTCCTGAGTTGTCCATATTTGCAGTGGATGTGGATGTGCATGTGTTTTTTGGAAACATAGTGGTTTTGCAGGTTTTGCTCAGTCAAGTAAAACTTGTAGTTTGTGGAGCTACTATTAAACTATTTTCTAGACCCTAGCTTTTGGGGTGTGACTGGGTGAGATAGGTGCAGTTCGACATGTTTGAAGAGGTGCGATGTCTTCTCTACATGGAGTGTTGGTATGTGTTTTTCATTCAAAATTATTGGGGTGTTTTCTTGCTGGTCTCCTAGACTATGGTGCTTGGGTTGTGGACATGATTGGCGAATCAAATCTGAGCTTGATCTAGTGTTTGAGTCATGTTGTCTACATGGGTTTTCTCTTTGAGATCTCAATTGTTCAATTTCCAGTGCGATGATAGATTTGCAAGGCTTTTCATTGGTTGCATCTATGAGTTGTACAATTTTGTGGCTTGTCTTTATCTTCATGTTTGTTGTGAGTCAACTTGGAAGTGGACTTCTAATATCCATGAAGTTGCTTAAGTGGTGGTGCAGATCCTTAGTTGGCCTTGTCTGTGGCCACTTGTGCATTGGTGTAGTTGTTTTGAGATGCGAGGAGAAATGGCATTTGAGTACCTGAATAGTCGGTTATGGGGACCTGTAGCGACAGTATCACGATATCATGGAGAGCTTGATACATTGGCTAGTGTAAGCTTTTGATAGTGATGGTGTGGTCTCTGTAGTTTTGAGACCTTGGTATTGCTCGATGTTGTTGTCAGATGGACATGTTGTCATTTGCACTTGGAGGTTTTTCAGATCAGCAGATGGTTGGTCATGGTGCTTGGAAATCTTAGTGCCACATTCAATAGGAGATTTAGCAGTGACTGTGTATTCATCACTTGGTGGTGAATGATCTTCTTTGGTGTTGTAGATGTTTTAGGTGGAGCTCTTAGATCTTGTTGCTATAGAAGAGCTCTTTCGCATCTGCATGGGCACTATTTAAGGATGTTCAGCATCCTGGAGCCACATGGAGGAATCTTACGAGTCTTTGGTTGAGATGTTGGTGGTGCTAGTTTAGAGTTTTGGCATGAGGCTTTGCTCTTGAGATCATGGTGGAGTCACTTGAAGCATGGTATCTCCTAAGGGGGATGGTAAGATCATGGTGTCATGATAAGTTCTTGTTCCTAGGTTTGGAGCTTTGACAAAGGTCTAGAGTTTCTCTATGTTTTGAGTGCATTGGTCATGTGCTTGAGGACTTCATGTTCGCTACAGTAATGCATCTTGGATTTTAGCATCAGATGATCGATTGTTGGTGCTCATGGATGCATGGAGAATAAGGTGACGTTGTTGTTATTATTTATAGTTGAAAGTCCGGGTAGCCTACACCTTGGTTAAACATGAGTTCAATAGAGACTGATAAGGAGATTATTCTTGGATAAGTCATGGTGGTTGTTATATCCTGGATGAGCATCTTTTTAATTTTGGTCTTCTCGGTAGTGAAGTTCCTTTGAGAGATATTTTCCCATTATATATTTCAAATGTGTTTTTTATGCTTTCTTTCATGATATGGATCTCGATTGTTGTTTAAGTTTTTGGAGGATCAATAGTGAAAGGTGGATAGCATAGTTTATCTCTTGATTATTTTGAGAATAGGAGATAAGAATATGGGCTAGTTTGATCTTCTTTGAGAGGCTTCCCTTCGAGATGTGAAGGAGGTCATACTGGACACAACTAGCATTTAAAAGTGTGTGTAGAAGGGAATGTTTCATTTCCAGGTTTGCATATCATTATGGATGTTCCTTGGAACTACATGGTTATGCTCTTATATGTGTTGTGATTGGACTTGGTATGCCTAGATCACTTTTGATGGTGCCTGGTTTGCTGGGATGCTAATGAAGAGACACGCTAAATGCGCTCATTTTAGTTCTTTGCATTCATCTAGACAGTACCCTTGTAGTCGGAGTACCTGGATGTGTTTAGTCTTTTGTTTGGTTGACTCATGGTGCTTGTATTTTGTAGTTTATGGGTGAATATGTGATGGAATGAGTTTATTGATGCATACCTTTGAGGTATGGGTGATTTTATGGATTAGCATGACCTGTGTGTGTTATTTTCAGTCGCGTGGGTTTTGATCAGTTGGATGAGGGCAGTCAATTTTTTGGTTCTTGTTCTAGCTGATTGGTTTATCTTGTTCTGGAGAATGGCTTCATGTTTGTGTTCATGATTTGAGAGCTTTGAAGTTGTTTCTTCTATATGGCTGGTGAGCACAGTGAAGTGGTGGACGCTTGATCTCTTTGTTTTCTGAAGGATCTGATGCTTGTGCTCTAGAGACTAGTGCAATTTTGCCTTGGCTTGTTCCATTTTCTTGTGAGTGATGGTTGGAACTATTGCCTGTGTTGGTGGACACCTCGGATTTCATTGCAGGTGTCTTATTTGGAGCATGGAAGCTTAGTGGTGAGATTATTTGTGTTCAGGTTTTGGAGGAAGGAAAAAAGTCTTCATCAAGTGGGAGATTGTTGGAAAAATGTACCTCAATCTCATTGGCTTGTATCACTTTGGTTTGGAGGACTTCATGTGTACAACCTTTTCCTTGTCGCTGAGACTCTGTCCTGTCAACAAAACTCTTGTTGGTTTTCTAGCGATGGCCTAATGGGTCTGGCTTGGTGACATTTATTATCAACTGGTGCTCACTATTGATGAGAGTCTTTGTGATGTTCCACTAATGGGCAGATGCGGCGAGGCGATCTCATATCGGCGGGTGACATTTCATCTCCCACCGATATGTCGATATGCATTGAGTGATTGAAGTTGGACCAAGTGGCGAAGAACCTAATCAACGAATTTGGAGGATTTGATCCAACTGTATCTGCATTGTTCTATGCCATCCTGATGCAAGTACTACTGAGAAATTTTTGGCTCAATAAAATTACTTGTGTGTTCGACATGTGGCAGTGAGTTAAGCAGTGTGTGTAGTGGAAGGATGGTGGGCCTCAAGTTGCATTATATGAGGGGTTCTCTAGCCATGGAAACATTTTAGTATCTCATGAGTTCCTTGGGGAATCTAGTGGATGCTACTAGAGATTCCCTAAAAGAGCTCCAACAGCTTCCACATAAGCCAAGAAGAGAGCATGAGCAGTGGACACATGGCAACCTCAGATGCTGGTTTCAAGTGGGCTCGAGGGAATTTTTGAGATTCCCTCCTCGGTGCCCCGAAAGTCCTTGAGCAGTGGATGCATGTATCAGTGGGCCCAACTACTATTTACAAAGGTGGATGTTGCCTGACCTTAGAGGTTTGATTGATGGTTAGTGATAGATCTCAGGGCCACTAATTTGCAAGCGATGGACAAATGCTAGTGTGACACGTGGTGAAATCTCATTGGTTGATTTTGCATCGTTGTTGCAAATCAACGAATAGCAACCAAAAGCTTATGCATGCATCTCGAGGGTT
>VCHN02003385.1:0-14251 GCA_007115665.2 Sequoiadendron giganteum
TCCATCATGAACTCTCTGCAGGCTTCTATTCTCAAGTCATCATTGCTTGTTATTCCTTTGATTTCATCTTTTCCTAACCTCAAAGAAACTATACCTGAACCTATTGCAATGTCAACTAGGTCCAATGGCATCTCAGGATGCATTTCATCTGGAGTGACAATAATGTCATCATCCTCATCACCATCACAATCAACAATCTTTACCCTTCAACCCTCTGCCTCTTTGGTGATGGTGGGCAAGCCTGTTCTGAAAAACTTGGAGGAGAATCCAAATCAACAACATTTGGTACTGACTGCCTTGAAGAAGATGGTGCAATATTTTTAGCAACATCTTCAGCCCTACTTCCCTTTCTTCTAGAAAAAACCCTTATCTTCTTTTGGGGTTGATAAGTAGGCCTCTCCTCTTCCTTTACCTCAGGGTACTCCTCGATGGTTTGTGATTTTCCCCTTTCTTCCACAACCCTTTCATCTTTCAAAACCCCAACCAAGCTCTCAAAATTATCAATAGCATACATTGCCCTCTAAACTCATCTTTAGCATTAGGTATGGGATTGAAACCAGGTATTTTCTCCTGCTTACTTTTTACCATTTTAGAGTAGGCAATGTATAGTGCCTTTCTATCATCTTGTAATTCCAAATCAAAAATATTCCTGATGATGTCCTCAGGAAAGTAGAAGTTGTGGACAAAAGCTCCTATCCGATGTTTTGCCTTCATTTGAGAGATAAAACCCTCAGGATCATGATTCCTGGGGTGCACAGTCCTTAGCCTATAAGGCCCAAGTAATTGATGCAACTCCTTCCATCCTCCCTTTGCCATAACAAAATCGGCAAATGTTGTATATTCAGGGAAGAAAGAACCTTTCTTCTATTCAGCTGGCAAGTGTAGTTCCTGAGCGCCCCCCAACTGCCTCATGATTTCCAAAAATCCAATTCTAAGGGGCACCTCCCTTGGAAGAACCTTTGGATTGACATTAGTGCCAAAAACCTTGAAAACTGTGGTATTAGGATAGGGGAAAATGTCTCCCCAATTGTGCATTATGTTCAATTCAGGCCTTCTCTCCATCGGCCTCAAGAATTCATGAATTTATTTTGGGATCCTTGGGGGGTCACGAACCAGAGCCTCCCTTAATTTAGATCCAAAGACATTATGGAAAGTTACATAATCAAACTCATGATCATGCATGTCAAGAATCCTAGTCCAATATTGGACAGGCATTTCAATGTTTCCTTCCTTCTTCTTTAATTTCATATCTTTTTCGAACACAGCCTGACCCCTATACAGAAACATGTGGATTAACAAGGAATACCATCTGAATCCAACCCAATTCTTCCCCTCCTTTAGGGCTACTAGACCCGTGTGCATCTTCTCTGCCAAATAAGTGGCAAAATCATATATTACATTAAAACTTGGGTGTTGGAGATTTACTGCCATATACATAATATCGGTAGGCAAGGTTTTCTTTAAGCTGACTCCCAGAACTTGACATAAAGCACAAACAGTCTTCTTGAAATAACTGGCGAAATAGCCCACAGAAAAAGGTTCGAGCTCATTCCTGCCAATTACTACCTTCTTCTGATTTTTTCCTCTTCCTGAGACTGCCAAATGAGGTATTAAGAAGGATGTTCTGAACAAACCCCTAGTATTTCTATATTCTTGTCTGAAAACCTCCAAGTCGACAGGAACCAAATCCTAACTCCATTCGTGCAATTTGAAAATCTCTACAATTTCTTCTTTGGTTATCTTAATCATCTGCACACCAGCATGTGTTATGAAAATTCGGGCCACAGGGTCATATCTAGCAGCAATGTCCTTTAAAAGATCTACATCCATATAAACATTAGGAACCACCAATTTACCTAGGTCTAACCTCTAGGGGTTACACAAAGGAACCGACAAATTCTTGTTCCCAAACCAATTGGAGAACAACTGCCACTTGGTGTAGGGTAACTCGGCATCTTGAATTGCACATTACTTGTCTATCAATCCTTCCAAGATTCGAGGCCCATAGAACAAAACATTTCCCTCCTGCTACTTGCTAGTAGAGGGTTGTAACAAATCAATAATATCTTGGGATAAAGACCTGGTAGTGGTTTCAGAACCAGAACTTCGGGCCTTAGGTGCCATTTATACTAGACTAATGATAATTTGAACTAGGGTTTGCTTATTTTCAAATAGCAAATAATTACAATTTTCTCCTTTAGCCTTAACAAAAAATTCTTCAATATTCAAAAATCCATAGAAATTATCTAGACAAGCTCTAAAAGTGAATCTATTCAATGAATTCTTCAAGAATAGAAACATGAAACAATCACGAATTTCCTAGCAAGCAACCATAAAATCTTCTGAATTTACAAGAAATGGCGTACGTGCTACTTACAGTTTCAATTGCAAAAAATCCAGAGCAATGAAATTGAGAAATCGTAACCACAACTTGCTTCACTCGATACCAAGCAATTCTTCCTCAATGTAGAGATACAACACGAAAATAGTAATTCGCAAATTTTAACATTTAATTATGCAGGCAGAGTCAAACTCGACCAATACTATTCACTCGCGCAAGATAAAATGGCTATAGTACAATACCAGATTATTTTTAAATACGAGTCGTTGATCAATCACAACATTGGCCAAGAGAACAACTTAGATTTAGTCAAAATAGTTTGAAAATGCCACGTTCTCCCTCCAATCACCAAACAGACAGGATATTGACCTACTAGGCACCACATCAGCACGGAAATGGGCCCCACATTTGTTATCAGTGCACAGCATCGGAGTCCACGCGTCACCAAATCGCACAACTCGCAGCATTATTGAAATTGTAGTTTTAATTATGTGAGGTCAGCGAGGAATGACCACGATGTGTCGGTACAGAAACAGTTGTCGGCATCAGCCTTCATCACCGATCAACTAGAAAAACTGGTCCCCACCATCAAATGTGACAAATGGCAGCATCTCGCACGCCTCGCACCATATTTGTGACGTTAGCAGAAACCTTGTAAGGTCTGCGAGCAACGGTCAAGATTGAAATCACTTCATCCAACGGCCGCGCAATCTGCACATGCAAAAAGGTTATTCATAAAGAAAGGGACTGACTAGGTGGATGGGGAAATGACCCTCAAGGTCAAAAAATATTATTTAGAGGTTTAATCTAAAATAATTCAATAGCCCAACACTATTAAAATATAATGTAGTCATGACGCTAAAAGACCGAAAGGACAGGTAAACGGGGCCGATAAAGTCACGACCAAAAAGGGATAAAAGACCACTTAAGTGACCAATCACCATCAATAACAAGTCAACACCACAAAAGAAAACCCCTGACCCAACCACTCAAAGCCGATCTTCCTACGATTGATCCTGACCATTCCCCGCGATCTCGTGATGACATCACCGTTGGTTGTTTGGTGATTGCGATATCACGGGCGAGCGCCACATGTCCCAAAGTGTCGATGCCAAAAAGGGATTAATAAAGCGTTTAATATTTGTGTCGGACTTAAATACGCTATAAAGTGGGTTACTAAAATAGCTGCAAGATGCACGTGCTCGAGATCGACGGTGATGTTATAATCCTGGTAAAAATTTGCTCAACGGTTATGTTTGGTGTTGCTGACTGCTGTGAGTGAACACGATCGCCGATGGTAGGAATCAATGGTTGTTCATCATCACGTGATCCAAAGAGGCTAGATGTTTAGTGATCGCGATATCACGAGCGGGCACCACCTGTATTCCTTTGGTGCTGCCTTCTGTGGTGGGCCCTTGATGCTGACATGGCGATTTCGTCAACCCTTTTGAAGATGGTCGTTCGATGATCTGACAAAAATAAAAGATCGACAGAATGTGTCCTAAGTTGTCGATGTCGATGCCGAAAAGGGATTAATAAAGCGTTTAATATTTGTGTCGGACTTAAATACGTTATAAAGTGGGTTACTAAAACAGCTGCAAGATGCACGTGCTCGAGATCGACGGTGATGTTATAATCTTGGTAAAAATTTGCTCGACGGTTATGTTTGGTGTTGCTGACTACTGTGAGTGAACACGATCGCCGATGGTAGGAATCAGCGTTTGCTCGCCATCGCATGATCCAAAGATGCAGGATGTTTAGTGATCGCGATATCACGGGCAGGTGCCACGTGTATTCCTTTGACACTGCCTTCTGTGGTGGGCCCTCGATGCTGACATGGAGATTTTGCTAGCCCTTTTGAAGATGGTCATTTGATAATCTGACAAAAATAAAAGATCGACAACACGTGTCCCAAGTTGTTGATGTCGATGCCGAAAAGGGATTAATAAAGTATTTAGTATTTGTGTCAGACTTAAATGCGTTATAAAGTGGGTTACTAAAATAGCTATGAGATGTACGTGCTCAAGATCAACGATGATGTTATAATCTTGGTAAAAATTTGTTCGACGGTTATGTTTGGTGTTGCTGACTATTGTGAGTGAACACGATCACTGATAGTAGGAATCAATGGTTGCCCGCCATCGCGTGATCCAAAGATGTAGGATGTTTAGTGATCACGATATCATGAGTGGGCACCACATGTATTCCTTTAGCGTTGCCTTCTATGGTCAGCCCTCGATGGTGGCATGGAGATTTCGTCAGCCCTTTTGAAGATGGTCGTTCGATGATCTGACAAAAATAAAAGATCGACGGCTGAAGTTTAAATTCGCATCAAATGTGATTGGAGCCATTGGTGCGGCATGCAAATGAGCTTTAATGGTAGATGAGATGTCTACTGGCTCAATTCAATCAACATAAAGTATCTACTCTTTTTCTATCTTCATCACAAAAGCATTCAAGTATTTTCCAAGCATTTCAGAGCCAGAGATAAAGTTTTTCGAGCGATCACCATGAAGTTTGGTTCTCTGCAAGGCGTGAAATCCTGTGAGTTATTTTTTAAACTATTGGGTTAATTTGACTATCTTTGTGAAGGGTTATATTTTGTTGGTCAAGGGGTTTTGTTAATTATTTTCGTAGGGTTACTGGTTCGTTTGAATGATTGGAATTGCACAGTTGTGTTGTATTTTTGTGTTCTGGGTACCCCTAATTTCTTCAAGGATTTGATTTTTTAAAAGAAGCCCTAGTTGTTTAAGATGGTACCACCGAAGTAGCACTCTGGCCATATTGATTATTTGAAGAGGAATTTGTATGATGACTTTCTGGATCAACTCTCGTTGTCAACAAATGACAGGAAGAGTGGTTTGGTTTTAATGAATGGAAAGACACTAGGTGAAGGTCTACTGTGCAGAAATTATAACATTGTGGATGCCAGGATTCCTATGACTGGTCTTGAAATGTTTGGGCTATGGTATGGACAACGAAACTTACCTCACCCCCTTCTCTAATGGTTGGAGATACAACATGGGGAAATTAACAGTGCCAAATGTGTTCCCTGATGTTGACTTTCTCATAGCAGTGGTAGCACGGTATGATCCTATGACAAGGGTCATAAGGGATAATGATGGTGGAATTCTGCTAAGCATAAATGCAGATTAGATTCGATAGATTTTTTATTTGACTGAGTATAGCCCTTTCTTAATCCAAATAGATTTTGAGGAGATGAAGGAGGAGTACAAAAGATTAAATCCTCTTTTCAGATTGAGGTTGCTTCCTCCTCACCTGGCCAAGGTGGGCAGTTCAACAATTCTTATCAACCCAAATGACCAGGAGCCTTTCAAGCTAAGCTGTTTTGCCAGTCACTTTCTGGCAACATTTTATTCATTGTGCCAGATTTTAGGGTTCAGCTCTAATATTGTGATGCCAGTTGCGTACATGTTTATGGGAGCCTAGATTCAACATCCCAACTTCTCTATGGTATTTGACTTTGCATCATTCCTGTCAGAGAAGATGCATGAGGGTTTGATGAAGCTGCATGTGGGGGATATTGGCACTCCTTTTTTCTAGTACTCCTTGATGATGCATATGTTCTTGTACAAGAATGTTGTTTTCTTCTCAGAAAAAATGGAGTTGAGGCAGGAGGTGAATGGAGAAAGGTTACCAGTACAGGTGTGGAGTGCAGATTTGTCTTACAACAGGGGAGGTGCCAGCTTTGTGCAGTTTGATAACTGTTTTGCCTCCAGACTTAGGGCTTGGTTGGTGGTAAATGTGCCAAGAGTCCCTAAAGATTTGCATGACTTCCTCTGACCGAAGGTGAGGAAGCCTAATTTAAAAGTGTGTCACAATTGGGGTGATATCATCTTGTACCCTATAAGCATTGTCTTGAGGATGTATGGTTTCCAGGGAACCCCTCATATCCTCCCCTTTAATGTACCATCAAGGATGGGGTTTTCCGAAGTTATGTGGCAACTAGGTTTTATTCATGAGGACAACCTAACAAAGAAAGGAAAATGGACTTTATTCCCTGACTACACTGTTGTTTCTGATTTTGTCTATTCCAAGGGAGGATGGGTCCACTTTGGAAGGTTTTTTGATGACTTCAATTTGAGGAATGGTCCTAGGAGACAGCATGACCCTGAGGGATTCTTTGCATTGTTCAGACAACGAATTAAAGGTGGAAAATTTACACATCAATTCAACTTTCCTGAGGACCTAATCAGAAATGAGTTTGATTTGAATAGGTAAGAGTTGAATAAAAGAAAATGGATTGCATATGAAAAGTTGCTGACTATAATACATAAAATGGATCCAAAATATGATCCATTAATGGAGCTCACTCCATTTCACAAGAGAATAGACTTCTTAATGAATAATTTCAAATATATCATGGGCACCTTGATGACCAAGAGGGTCAGTTTAGAATTAGATTTTGGTATAGAAATACTGGATGTGAGGCCTGAAGAAACAAGGCCAGCTTATCAGCCACCAATTGACAGGCCTCTATACAAGAGAAAGAGGAATGTGAGTAGTGATGAGGATGAAGGGAATAAGAAGAGAAAATAAGTCATGCAAGCATCATCGCAGCTAGGTCCAAGGATCAGAGCACCTAGAGGGATAAGGATTGTGGATCTAGATTCACCACCAAGAGGTGATTCTGCAGTGTTACCATCAGAGCCAATCCCTAAGAGGCAGAGATTTGAGGAAACATAGGAAACTCTGATGGATGAGATAATTGTGACTGATCAAGACATGCAGGTTGGTATCCCTTCCCCTCCTAGATCAACACAATTGGTGCTTTCTGACATGGATGTAAAGGGGCAATGTGTACAAGATGCTAGGATGGATGCCTGCAAGGCATTCTTGGACGATGATGCATTTGTAAAGACTCTTGTATTCTTGCAACTAGTTTGGAGGATGAAACTAGAAGAGTACCAGAATAAATGCAAGAGTAGGAGAGAATCGAGACCTGATAGGTCTAAGCAGGAGAATGATGATAAGGTCAAGGCCGAATTAATGGAATAATTCAAATACATCAATCATGAGGAGGGAAGAAGACTTGTGACTCAGGCTGGTGTCTTACTTTTTCCTGAATGGGACATAGCTGTTGCGGTTGTATTCAACACTATCTTACAGTCCAAGCACCCTATACAAAACAATGAAGAAGAGGTTAAGGCAGCTCTACAAAACTCTTCCTTTAGTGAGGAGTATAAAACTTTGGCCATATGGGCATTGGCACCTCAGGGTAGAAAGCCAAATGTAACTAATATTAGCCCACACCTAAGGGGAGGGATAATCATCAAGAGAGCTTCTAAAACTTCAACAATAGAAGCTACAAGCATGACAATGAATGTGGCCAAATTGGCCCAAAAGATAGTTGAGAGAGAAGAGGTTGAAAAGAAGAGTCTGATGGAGAAATACAATATGATAATTGCAGAATATAGTAGGATGCAGCAAAGGAATGTTGAGCTGCAATCTGAAGTAGATAGGTTGAAATATGGGCAAGTGGGAGTATCCTCCAGTGCTCCTGGTATCAGAGCATTACCTTCTATTGCAAGATCGGTCCCCCATACTACTCCAATTGTTTCAACTCTGGGGTCCCCTATCCAAGTACCTACTCTTAGTCCTACACCAGGGCTAGTTGAAGAAGAAGTTGAATATTCTATGGATCCCACCAAGAAGCAAATTTTGAATAAGATCATAGAATTGCAGGCTGCCTTAAAGGCAAGTGAGGATGATGCAATTTCCAAACAAAGTGAGGTGTTTGACATAGTTTTGAGGCATCTTAATGGAAAGGTTGATGGTAAATTACCATCTGTACATTCTTTGTATTCTTTATTCTTGGATGGAATAAAAAATATCAATAGGGATCGGGAAATAGTTTTTCCTTTGGCTGAGAAATGGATCCCTAGGGCCAATGATCTAGATATTATGTACAAAGCTTCTAGGTTTGATGTGGACAATAGGCCCTAGTCATTGAAGCCTACTCAAATATTTGGAAAATTATTGAATGGATTCTAGGCCCTACCTAATGATTTGAGTAGAAGAACTAGGGGTTTATAAAGAGCTTTGATGACTCAAATGATATGTTTTTTCCAGACATTATTGATGCATAAGGAAATGTTAAGACATTGCAATAGTGGCAGGATGGGGTAGAAGAAGTTATCAATGCACAAATCAAATCAATTTGTGATGATTCAAACTATGATTTGTTGGTAAATAGTATGGATAAGATAATTAACACCAACACATTCTTAGAGTTTTTTGAAAGGGAAGCCAATCAGGTTGTAGTGAAGTACACACCTTACAATACTAAGGTGAATGAGGTGGTGAATTTTGGCTGGCCAACGGATGAAGAGTATCAGAAATGGGTCGACAAGTACTTAACCGAAGAGGAGTAAAACAGTGTCTATTACCACAGGATGAATGAAGGAATGTGAGACGATATCATGCAAACAATTCTAGAGATAGCCATAGGAAATGATTTAACAATGGACAGGGCATGTGAACAAAATGAGAAGATGTTCGAAATGGAGATAGCCATAAGGAATGCACTGGAGGATGCTGATACACACAAGCAGCCAACTTACCAAGATTATCTATCAAACATCTATTTATGGCTTAATAGAGCATAATTTCTAGTTTTTATTGTTGTTGAGAAAAATATATTTCTCAAAGGACGCCCCCTTTCACAATTTTGATATATTTATATCTGTTTCATAATGTAAAATAGATATAAGTGGATAGGAGAAAGATACAGTAGATAGTTTGCAATGAAACTTTCCTTTAAAAGACTCAGATGCATGTATGAATTTTGATGAAGTTAATGAAGATGTCTGAACTTGTGGCTTAATCTTGGTATCAACTATTTGTGGAATTATACAGTTATCTGGTTTTCTCCATTTTGATGCTTTTTTGTTGTTTAAATTGATATATCAAGCATATATATATATTCAGTTTACCAATACACATTTGTTGTATTTGTGTGATGTGATTATTTGGTTCTTTCAAGTAAAGATTAAACCCTTCTAGTCAATCATAGTAACTGAAGAGTATTAATTGGATCAATATGAAGAATCACATAACTAGGATTGTCATTCTATCTCAAGTAGAGTTTGTCAGTCATTTACTTGCACATTTATACAAGTTATAAACTACATCTATGTGCCAAACACTTTGAATTATTTCCATCATAGATTACACTTTTATAGATCTTCATTAGACTCCATACACCCAACAAGGCAGTGGTCTCATGCTTTCATCTTTTGGTTTATCCATTTTATTTTCTACATCTGTTAACTCAACATATTCTAATATAATTCAAATATAATTAAAATTAAAAACATCAAAAATTAATTATGTAACCACATAAGTCAAATATAATTCTATCAAGAAATTAATATCAAATAGATAATACAATCACATAACTCATACATTTCAATGTCATTGATCTTCTTCTTCATCCAACTCTTTGTCTGTATCATCCGATCCAAATTCAACATTGTAAGGATTGGTCATATCATCATCATCGTCATTGATATCAGTTTCGATAATGTCATCATCCACATGGATATCATCTTCATGAACATTAAATCCTACATCATCATGATCTAGTTCCTCCTCTTCGACATCTTCGTCAGGCACATCATCAACTAACTGTTGATCTTGATCATCATCTACATCATCTTCTATTTCTTCAGTATCTTCTTCTTCCACCACATTATACTTTACCGGCCTTCCTCTTGGATCATGTCTAACAACATATGACCAACCCGCTTTACCTGGAACCTCTGAGTAAAATACCTGCTCACATTGGCTTGGAAGAACATAGGGCTCATTTCTAGCTCGCTCAAAATACCTTGTATTAACCATGGTAAATCCATTATCATGTTCAATAATAGTTCTCTCGGGATCATTTTCATTCAATCATAGCCTGTACCATAGGACGACAAACATAACTAATTTGAAGGACTTAAATTCACACTCAAGTATATCATCCAAAATCCCATAGTATTGATTTTCTGAGACTTTTGGATGTATGTCGCTTCTAGATGAAACATTAGTCACCTGGAAGACTGCAGTTATCCCAGAATTACAAGTTTTCTTCGTGTCATTCAACTTTTTGATTCAAAATTTATGACCATTACACCACATAGCCTTGTGGTGTTTCACCTACAATATGTCAAACATGCAAAACTTATTGCAATATCATCAGTTGATAAACATATTTATTCTTGGCCGAATGTATGCAAAGAAAAAAATCTCAACATATATATACATCAATATAATTGAAAATAATTAAATAATATGGGTGATTAATATATTTATACATACCTATTTATCTCTTAAACCATATGCTAAATCAATATCCCTTGGTGTAACATTGGAATCTCCATTATGATGAGCTTCTTTAACCAATGAAGCCACACCTTCCCATGTTAATGCACGACCAGATTGTTGACATCGTTCAATCCATACCATCATCCAATCAAGATTGTTTGTGATGTACAAATGTAGTGCATCCCACTCTCAACCAAGTGTATCAAAAAAATTGAAATTCACAAACGACGTATAATTAGTTAATTACCACGGTATACAACCTTAATTTATAATTGATGAATATTGAAGATTAATAATTAAATAAGTACAATATACATAAAAACCAAATGTAAAATGTATTCTAATTAATCTCCATGACCATCTTATAATTACCTGTCACTTTCCTCAATCTACCTTTCCCCATCAAGTACTCCCCTTCAAATTTGTTAATGGAGTTGGGATCCCAAATGTGATCTACATGGATCTTTGCTGCAAACTTAGGAAGATATTCAGTAATGTACACCATGGTCTGGTATACCATGTATCCCTCCACCATAGAACCCTTGGGATGTGCTCTCTGTCTAACCAAAGCCTTCAAAAATTTCAAGTGCCTCTCAACCATCCACATTGACCTTGTGTGTACAGGTCCACACAATTCAATCTCCTCAACTTGGTGTATGAGGTAGTGTTATTGTGCATTGAAAAATGTTGAAGGTAGACACTTTTCATTTCACACATTAGACAAGGAATTCTTCTCTTCCAATAATTTATATCTTCTTTATGGATTGCTTTAGATGACAACCATCTACAAGTGATTCAAGGCACAAATATATTAATGAGATTTAACAAAAATATACAACGAATTGAACAAATATCACTACTTACCTCATGTATTTTCCAAGATCATATATAACTTGCTTGACGTTGTTGTCAAAGTTGTCTTGGAGAGATAGAGGTAGAACGTACTGCAACAATTATAAAATGATCTTTTCATTAATATTTTTCCAGAATTAATAAACATAATACACTGAAAAGTACATGCAGTATACATATATATATATATAATATACCAAAATAATTACCTTAATGAAGGTATGCCAATCATGCATTTTCATCCTTGACCCAAATTCACCTTTCTTTGTTATGATATTGTTTATGTTCGCAACAAATCCTGTGGGAAATTGAATTTTTCATATGACTTGTTTTATAGCATTGCTTTGTTGCTCCATTAATAACCAAGGAAGGACACTTATATTAATTTGGTCTCCATCGCTATTTAATTGAATGAAATTTTTCATTGCATGACTAGCTTCCTGAATGTCACTACAAATTTTGACAATTTTTTCTTTGTCATGCCTTCCATCCAATATTTTCCATAACGTTTTTGTCATATTCTTTCCGATATGCATTGTATCAAACAAATGCATAATTTGTAGCTGCTCATAGTAGGGCAACCTACTAAATTGTCTAGGATAACTTTTCAGTCCCTGTGGAAGCCGACCATTAATGCCTTGACGACCTTCATGAAGCATATAAGTTAAACAAATTAACAACGACAATCATTGTCAATTACAACATGAGTAAACACAACACAATATAAAAATATAAATTCAAAACATATCATATATGATAGATAAACAATTTGATCTAATGTATAACCTTGATGATTAATTCTATTATATTCCAACTTCCATAGGCGAGGTGTCATTCTTCGTGGTTTTGATGTAGTCTCTTCTTTCCCATTGAAAAAATGTTTTTCAGTAGTTCGATACTTATGATTTATGTGGAGGAAGTGCCTATACTCATCAAACACCTATTTTCCTAAACTTGTTGAATGACGAGATTTCATCTTTGGACCACAAATTGGACATACAAATTTTCCCTTTGTTTGAAGACCTGCAAATCATATATAATTGGATTAAATATGTCAATTTTTATAATTATATATAATGAATAGATTATTTTAAAAACATGCATGATATCTACTTCATAAAATTAAATATCGTTAAAGTCATGCAGTCGAACGTTATAACATACCAGAAAAATGTGTTAGCCCTGGGGCATCATGAATTGTCCATACAAGCATTGCATGGAATTCAAATTGTCTTTGTCCTATTGGTCTAGATACGTCATACATAGTCACGCCATTCCATAACTTTAGTAACTTGTCGATAAGAGGCTCAATATATACATTCATATCTTTAACTTGGTACTTACCTAGTTGAATGAACATAAACATTACATAATTATTATAACCATTTTACTGCAATATATATAAATTCATGTACATGACTATTAAATGAAAAACATATAAGTCATTATGCAACAAATAAGACAAATGAGATGCTACTACGTTAAAGAAAATTGATGTAAACAAATACCTAGAACAATCATTGCCAACATTATGTGCTCCCTCTTTATTGACATCCATGGAGGAATGTTATTGTTGATAACAAAAACAGGCCACGCCGAGTAAATAGATCTCAACTCTCCAAATGGATTGACACCGTCCACTGCCAATGAAAGCCTGAGATTACGAGGTTCTTCTTTAAAGTGTGGCCATTTTTCCTCCATGTCCCTAAATGCATAACCATCCGTAGGCATTCAAAGAATCTCATCTCCACTTCTATTACGTGCATGGTAATCCATAAATTGTGCTAAGCTTTCACACCTAAATAATTGTTGCATACGTGGAATAATGGGAATATAACGAAGAACCTTGCGAGGCACCTTTTTTGTTAGTTGATCTGTTCGATATCTACTGATATGACATTTCGGGCATTCTGTTGCAAATTCATGTTGTTTATGATATATAATATGATCATTGGGACATGCATCTATTGCTTGATACTCCATTCCAATATCTTTCATAATGCTAGATAAATCTCGGTATGAGCGAGGTAAAATATTTGATGGTGGTAATAAAAATTCACCAATCAATCTACAACAAAAAATAATTTCTTAATATAAAGAATATTAATGGTACATACTTCATCCTTTATTTACTAGCGATGAACTAACAACAATTAAAATAGATGAAAAAAGATGACATATATGACATACCTTAACATCCGTGAGATTGCTATGTCGGATAAATCATTCATAACCTTCAAGTTAAACAACAACAATACAACCGAGAGAAGAGTTGTTTGGGAGCCTTCATAAAGGGGCTCGTATGCTTTCTCAAGTACAAGTAAATCATGAACATCATCAAAGTCATCTCGATCAACATGATCAGATGTGCCACTACATGTGTTATGGATCAATGTATTTATACCATCATCTTCAATTGTGTTTTATAGCACATGATCATCTTCTTCCATAGGATCATTAACTTCATCTTTGATATTCACAGCTCCATGTTCCTCTGCTTGCAAAACCACATTCTCCGGGCCATGATAATCCATATCATGTGCCCTAGGGTGCCCCACCTTTATAATAATGACAAACACAAATAAACCATGATCATGAGCAAGTGATTTTATATATATATATATATATCAAATGTTAAAACAATATAAATATTTACAAATTCAATCAATATAAAGTTATAAACACATATAATAAAAAACTTACCAATGGACGATAACCATGCCC
>VCHN02001916.1:0-19415 GCA_007115665.2 Sequoiadendron giganteum
AACCTAAATTCTAAACCCTAATCCTAAATGGTTAACCCTAAATCTAATGCTAATCCTGACCATGATATAAAATTTATCCCTAATGCTAACCCTAACTATGATATAAATCATAACCCTAATTATATTAATTTATTCAATGTATAACACTAAACCTTAACTCTAAAACCTAAGTTATTTATAACCCTAATTATAAGTCTAAACCCTAACTCTCACCACAATCGTAATCGTAAACCAAATCTTAACCCCAATGCTAATCTTAACCTTAATCCTAACCTTGACCCTAACCGTAAGCGAAACCATAGCCTTGATCAAATATAAATCCTTACCCTACCCATAATTATAATTCCAATCCAAACCTTAATAGTAATTCCAACCCTACTCTTAACACTAAAAAAATCCTTACACCTAACCTGAAACCTATTATAATTATAATCCAAACCCTAACTCTAACCATAATTCTACCCCTAAACCTAACATAATTCTTACACTAACTATGATCATAAATCCAACCTTAACAGGAAATCCTAACCCTAATCATAATAATAAATCTAAACCAAACCCTAACCCTAATGCTAACCCTAACCATGATATAAACCCTAATCCTAAACGCTAACTCTAATTATAACCCTAAATATAATAATTTATTCAATGTGTTATGCATGCTGCGGCTACTACTAGCTTATCTATCTTTATATATATATTATACAGTGAGAGATATCATTATCGAGACATATTTTTTAAATTCAAAAAAGAAAAAAAATACACCAAGATAATGATATCTCTCAACCTATAATATATATATATCTTAATATATTAAGATAGATAAGCTAGTTATAAAATAGTGTTAAGAATTTTCATTCAGAACAATTAGAACTAGAATAAATTTATATACAAAATAAATGACACAAAATGAAAATTTGAAGGGATACAAGGTGATAAACAATATAGATAACTTTTTAAAAAAATAAAGATGATGTAACCCTCTTAATTCTATCTTTTATGTGATTTTAAAAGTAAATGAATGTATTCTACATTTTTTTGGCATTCAAAACAAATCATATTGTGTTAGAATTTTTGGGTTCATATACAAACAATTAAAAACTTAAATATAACATATATTTGATTTAAACTCTTCTAGTTTTTCATATTGAGAGTACTTACCATAAATAAACAGCATGTTGACAATAATGTGGTAGGACTTTAAGCTCTTCCTACTAACATTAAGCACACAATTGAATGAAGAGGTACGATGTATTTAAATTTCTCATACAAGACTTCACTACTTGACATGTTTAGTGAATCCTTATGATAATTGTGTTTTCAAAATAAATTTTTCATTCAAAAAAACATGTCTCATTTATTTATAGAAAATTTAAGGATCCTAAATTAAATATGCACATAACTTAGCATGTTTCTTAGTATTTTTAAGTCAAACAATTTTTTTTCTTAAATATTTGTTTAAAATATTGAACAATATATTTAAACACAATTATAACACATTGACGCTTGGAAGCCATCCCATTATCATGTGCAAACACTTTAAAATCTTCCTTTTGCAAATGCAAACACAATCAAACAAAACAAATATATGTATTGAAGTTTCTCATACAACACTCTTGACTATTAAAAAAATCCATAAAATAAATAAACCTCCAAAAATAAATATTCCTTTATAAATATCAGTCTCATATATTTATAATAATTAAAGATTCTATTATGCATTCACAACCCAGCACCGGTTTCATGTTCTCGAACCAAATTCTTGATTTTCTTAAATGTTTCCTATAAATATAAAACGTGTATTTGAACACAAAATCTTGTTAAAAACAGTTATGGCCACTAATTATCTTTAAAAATTTAATTGTGATAAATAGAGGAGAGTAGTTGTATGGATAATTTGTTGAGATTTAGTTTTTCAATATAAGAGCACAAGTGTTTAGGCTAAAACTTCTTTAACTAAGAGTCAAGAACTAGGAAATATCCACTCTATCAAAGTTGTTTAAGACATGAGACTAACCTCATCCCTTATGTTATAAGGGTCTTACACTCACCAAGACTTGGTCCTTGGTGATATCATTTAAAACCACTCAACTTAACCAATAAACCACCCATCAAAACTTGATCTTAATAAATTCATTTAAATCCATTCAACTTAATCAACAAATAAATAAACCATCAACAAATTAAATTCCAAATTCATTCAAATTTTTGTTACCCTTGTTGATTAACTCTTACTATCAATTTTTGTGAAAAATCTATTGCAGTTATTGATTATTAATCTCCTATCTATAAAGATTATTTGACTGTTGAAAATTAATTCACAACAAATACTGAAAAATAATACAATTGCAACTTCACAAATAAAACTCACAAGAATAGAGAAGAAAACATGCAAACTAATAAACACAATATTTTTGGACAAATTCTCCTTGGAAAAACCCCGGAGGGAAAACCACTATTGCAGATGAGAAATTATATTAATCTTCAGCAAATCAAGAGATACAAAAGAAACTGCTTGCCTCTTACTGACAAAGCTCCAACAATATTCTTCACCGGATATTCTTCTCTCAATTTCTCTTGCTGAAATTCCACTGCTGCTACCTCCAATGCTATCACTGTGCCCTTGCTATTACTGCAAGACTATTTTCTATCACTGCAAATATTTCTCTAACTTGTGTCTATCAGTATATGTTCTCCAAATGCCCAATGACCCCCTTTTAAACTATTCTCATTGGAAAACCAATGGCCAAGATTTAATCTCAATCAATAGCTAAGATTAATTAGACTCTAACAAACCCTAACTAACTGGTTTCTAGAAGTCTCTAGAGGAATCAATTATTTAATTAAATAATTAAATATCTAGACCTAACTAACTTCTATCTAGAAGTCTCAAGAATTAAATGCTAATTCTTGGAATTGGAGAAACAACTGTCCGAGCTACAATATTAAATTAACACTCCCTCTTAGCAAGGAAGGTGTTCTACATAACACCCAACATATATTTGAAGAAGATGAATTTTGCCTTCCCCAAAGTTTTTGTCATAATGTCTGCTACCTACTGATTTGTAGGTATATACTGTAGCTAAATAATCCCCTGTTGTACACAATCCTTGATGAAATGATACCTGATGTCTATATGCTTAGACCTATCATGAAACACCGGATTCTCAGACAACTTGATGCAACTCTGATTGTCACACTGTATCACTGTAGACTCAACCCTATGACCTAACAAGGCTACCAACAACTTTCAAATCCATATCACCTCACATGTCGCCATGCTAGCTACTATGTATTCTGCCTTTGTAGAACTCAGGCCCACAAACTTCTGCTTCCTACTGTACCAAGAAACAACTCCAGATCCCAAGCTAAAGCAACACCCTAAAGTGCTTTTCCTATCCATTGTACTGCTTGCCCAATTCGCATCAGTATAGCCTATCAACTTGATACCATCACCTCGAGTATATTTGATCCCATACTCGATTATACCACAACACATGCTTTGTCGCTATCCAATGCATTCTCTTCGGCTCAACCATGAACTAACTAAGAGAATTTATTGCAAAGGATATAACTAGTCTGGTGTTGACCAAATACATGAGAGACCCAATCAACTATCTGTATAAGGTGGGGTCTACATCCTTCTCCCTGGATGAGTCTACCTTCTTCTAATTCGTGATCATTGGAGTAGACATGGCTCTGCAATCCTCCATCTTGAACCTCCTCAAGATTTCAATGCAGTATTTCCCTTGACCAAGGAAAATCTCACCATCTATCTACCATACCTCCATGCTTAGAAAGTAGTGCATAAGCCCCAAATCCTTCATCTCGAACTCTACTACAAGGTCCCTCTTGCACTCCTCTATGAGCCCCAGTGAACCTGTTAAAAACAAGTCGTCCACATATAGAACAAGAATGAGAATCTTACCCCCAACTACCAAGTAGTAGAGATTAGCATCCACCTCACTCTTCACAAAGCCCAATCCCTGAAGTATTCATCAATGCATTCATACCACGCCCTGGGAGCCTGCTTGAGTTCGTACAAAGCTCTCTTCAATCTGCACACGTGGGTTTCACTGCTATGTGCTACAAAGCCCTGTGGTTGTTCTATGTATACTTCCTCTTTCAACTCACCATTAAGAAATACTGTCTTGACATCCATTTGATGGATTTTCCATCCCATCTGTGCTGCAAGAGAGATCACAACTCATATAGAAGTATACCTGGCCACTCGAGTGAATGTCTCCTCATAGTCTATTCCCTCCTTCTGAGAGAAACCCTTGGCCACAAACCTTGCCTTGTATTTCTCGATGCTACCATCTGCACCGTGCTTGATCTTATAGATCCAGCGTGATCCAACTACTGCCCTATTTGTTGGTCTAGGCACAACCTCCCACACATCGTTCTGCACTATTGAGGTATATTCCTCAACCATCGCATCTCACCACACTTGCTGTTGTGCGGCCTCCTGATAACTGGAAGGCTCACTATCTACCAACTGACTAATTGAAACCATATAGTTATTATACCTGGCTAGTTGTTTTCGCTACCTACTACTCGTCCTAGGAGCTCCCACAAACTCCTGAGTATCCTATTGGTTACTGCTACCAACTGTAGAGGATGAAATATCAACCCCCATGTGTTCTTGATGCATCTCTTGGATCTACTACATCTGTTGCTCCATACTCTATGAACTCTCAGCACCTGAGCCTGTGCTTGTACTAGTCACTGTACTCGAGCTTCATTGTCCCTGATCTGATTGCTCAATCCTTGGAGCTTCTATTCGCTGCTCACTCTGATCATCTGCTGGCAAATCTTTGGACCTTCTAAATGCCTTTTCCTCCATGAACTTGACATCATGCTTGACTATAATCCTCCTAACCCCTGGAATAAATATCCGATATGCCTTTGAGGTCTCGCTGTACCCCACAAAGTACCCTCTCTCTACAGTCTGATCTAACTTGGAACGTGTAGCACCTAGAATGTGACAATATGCCAAACTCCCAAATATATTGAAGTGGCTAACATCTAGCTTCTTCCCTGAGAATGCCTCCTCTAGTGTCATCTTGCCCAATACCTTATGTGGAACCCTATTCTGTATGTATACTATTGTACTGCATGCCTTTGCCCATAAGTAATGTGGTATATCTTGGTCATACAACATAGCCCTTGCCACCTCTGATATAGATCAATTCTTCCTTTCAGCAACCCCATTCTGTTGTGGGTTGTAAGGAACAGTCCACTCTCTCTTGATTTCTTCCCTGGTACAGAACTCCTGGAACTCTTTCCCTTTGTACTCGCCTCCATTGTCTGACCGAAGAACCTTTATCTTCCTGCCTGTCGAATTCTCCACAAGAGCTTTGAACTCTTGGAAACAATTGAAAACCTCATCCTTGGTTTTCAAGAAGTATATCGAGGTCTTCCTAGAGAAATCATCAATAAAAGTAACAAAGTACTCGTATCCTCTGAGAGATTTCATCGACATTGGTCCATATATATCTGAATGTACTAGATCAAGAACACGCTTGGATCTGGTGTCACTCCTTGGAAAAGCTGCTTTCACAAACTTCCCCAACACACATCCCTTACATACATCATCATGCTCTGTGCTCACCTCTGGAACACCTGTCACTGTCTCACGAAGCAATTTAAGTGCTCCATGATGTATATGGCCCATCCTCCTATGTCATAGCTCTCCTTGATCTCTAGAATTTCCTCTACTCATCAGTGCCTTATGAGTATCAAACTGCAACCTATAAAGTCAGCCGCTCCTAACTCCAATACCTATGGGTGATTTCCAATCCTTGTGCTTGATTAACACATTTGCCCCTCTAAAGAGTACATTGTAGCCTTTATCTTGAAGGATAGATATGGAAATAAGATTCATACCGAAGCCTGACACATGCAACACATCATGAATGGGAATCGACTTGCCATTCTCCCTCTGAAATAGAACAGTTCCTTTTCCAACTGGATTTAGTTTGGACATATTCCCCATAGAAATATGGATTCTAATGTCCTCCTCCTTATAACTAGAGAAGTATTCTCTAACTCTTGTCATATGAAATGATGCCCCACTGTCTATATACCAAACACCCTGTGAGGTTGAGCTAACCATACAAGCTATGAGTGCAAACTCATCTTCCATTCTGCTAGAGAGCTCATCTGCACTTGCCGAAGCTACCATCTGCTTCTTGCCTTTCTTCTTTTGTGGGCAATTGTTGACATAGTGACCAAACTCGTGACAGCCGTAGCACTTGACTTTAGACAAGTCCTTCTTCTCACCTTTAGTATTCGATCCTTTGCTAGACCCCTTCTTTGCTTTATCTTTTCCTGCTAGGGCAATGTTTTCCTGTTCTGCCTCACTTTTTTGACTCTTACTGCTGGCACCATTGACAAGGCTTAGTCTAAGCTCCTCCTGAGTGAAGTCACTCCATAGTCGATCCCAACTCAATAAGGTGTCTCATCCATTAATAACTTGAACAAAGACATCCCACTACTTAGTAAACCCATTTAGGGCTATCCGTACTAGCTCGTCATCATCTGGTTTATCTCCAATAGCTGCCAACTCATCTTTGACAAGTCTAAGTCTGGTGAGGTAACTTGTAACGTCTTCTCCCTTGTTCATCCTGGTGTTCCTCAACTTTTCTCTGAGAATCAGCTTCCTGTTAGTGGTAGCATTTTGGTACAGATTCAAAATGGCATCCCACATATTCTTCGCTGTATCCAACTCTATGATATGTGGAACAATATGATCCTTAACACCATCAAGAATCAACCTCCTTTCCTTGGCATCTTCCTTCTTATATGCTAAGAGCTGTGCTGGATCTGTAGGTACAGCTACAACACTGGTAACATATTCTTTGATACCATTCTCTTCCTGCAATAAAGAAATTCTGGCTTTCCAGACACCAAAATTTGAGGCTCCATCCAATTTGTCCTGATCTCTTAAACTTGCTGAGGCCATCTCAAACAAAAAATAGTAATAACAAAAATAATAATACTGAAGAGGTAGAACTAGGTTTTATAAACCCTCTATTTTCCTTTTCTTCCTATGCCTGAGCTGAGCTCTTTCTGCCCTTAGATCTACTCTGATACCATGTGAAAAATCTACTACAGTTATTGATTATTAATCTCCTATCTATAAAGATTATTTGACTACTGAAAAATAATACAACTGCAACTTCACAAATAAAACTCATAAGAATAGAGAAGAAAACATGCAAACTAATAAACACAATATTTTTGGACAAATTGTCCCTAGAAAAACCCCGGAGGGAAAACCAGTACTACAGATGAGGAATTATATTATTCTTCAGCAAATCAAGAGATACAAAAGAAACTGCTTGCCTCTTACTGATAAAACTCCGACAATATTCTTCACCAGATATTCTTCTCTCAATTTCTCCTGCTGAAATTCCACTGCTGCTGCCTCCAATGCTATCACTGCAAGACTATTTGCTATCACTACAAATATTTCTCTAACTTGTGTCTATCAGTATATGTTCTCCAAATGCCCAATGACCCCGTTTTAAACTATTCTCATTGGAAAACCAATGGCCAAGATTTAATCTCAATCAATGGCTAAGATTAATTAGACTCTAACAAACCCTAACTAACTGGTTTCTAGAAGTCTCTAGAGGAACCAATTATTTAATTAAATAATTAAATATCTGGACCTAACTAACTTCTATCTAGAAGTCTCAAGAATTAAATGCTAATTCTTGGAATTGGAGAAACAACTATCTGAGCTACAATATTAAATTAACAATTTTTGCATGCTAAAATGTGTGAAAAGGGAAACTAAATAACAAGATAATAATTTGAAATTCTTCATGCAAATGCTTTTGTTTGAGGACGTAAGTATGAGCACTGGTTCGCTGTCTCACTGTAACACACGGAAAGAGATGTATAAGTTTTTTTTGTCAAAATAGAACAAATAAACTTGCTGATTTTTATTTTAAAGGTTATACAGCTAGATTTGAAGTAGAGATGTACCCATAAATTGTATTTTAGGTTCATCATACTGTCGACAATGACAAGTATCTGAGAAGAATCTCAAGTTCATGTCCACCCTAAAAGTAAAGAAGTGTGGACGTGAGATTGACTACGTGATACATACCTACGTTGAAAGGTACTTACAAAAATATCATTTTACACCAAAACGTAAGTATTTAGAGTTACAATTCTTAAAATAATAATAATTTATTTATTTATTTTAAATTAAAATTTTAGTTATTTATTTTGTTAATAAATTGTGGTTATGGGTTAGGTTTAAATAGTACATTAAAGTTTTGATTTGTTTAAGTTGTATTGTTTCTTTAGCAAGGTTCATTTAGTAGTGTGATTTTGAATGAGTGAATGAAGCAAGTCAAAGCTTAGTGTAAGGTGTTTAAAATCAATTGATAGTTATGGAGTCACTTATTCGTATTTTGAAAATAAAATAGAAAAAATACAAGTATGCTATTTTAAAATAGATGTATAATTTGATACAAAGTAACTTCTAATGGAAAGCCTTTGAATATATATATATATATATATATATATATATATATATATATATATATTAGTTTAGTCAATAGAAATAGAATGATTCAATCATTTGTATAGAGCAAAATACCATAAATATATACATGTTCACTTTTCATAGAAGATATGAAGAGGAAAACTTGTTATCTTCTTTTCACATTTTTGTTGTTCTTAAGCTAGATCTCAAGCAAAGCTTTAGTCCACTTCAACTAGGATACACGTTTTGATAATGCCTTTGAGTAAGGATGATATTTCCTTGCATTCATCATATCATTTTCTTAGAGTTCCTCATTCATTGTGTGTATGAAACGAGTGCAATTTCCCATTAGATTTTTATCGTCAACTAGCGAAGACATATTTGAAAATGGATTTTTTTCTTGACACTACATTGTTTAAAATAGATTCTAACCCACCCAAAATATTCTTTCTAATAGCACATCTACCATCATTTGCATTTCCTCCTTATCAATGTCTAGGTTGAGTAATATTCCAACCATCATTGATGCAATATTTGAATTTACTTTATACTTGTGATTAAAGAAAAAGAAATCTTCTCCAAGCATCCACTAGATAGTTGAGATGGTTATATTTTCCTTGGATTTCAATACCTTTCTCAACTGATTATCCTTAACTATTCTAGAATTCCATTATCTCTTTCCTAACAATCAAGCGTGTATGTTAGTGTCCATAATTTTGGGAATCCATATAAAGAGAAATTCTTGAAAATCAAATGAAAATGGAATTTGCATTTAATAATGAACTCTAGTAGTATAGCAGGTTACCATGGATTGATGTAGGGATGAATTTATTTTTTCACATTCAATATACAGTACCACTATTATGTTTCTCGATTACATTCCTTCCTATCGTGAGTGGATATGGTTCTTCTACAACTAAAAGAATAGAGTGTCTCGTCATCAATTGACTAAAATAATACAGAAGTAAGAGATAAAGTATAAATTCAAGATATAAAGAACATAAGATAAGTTATAAGTGTTAATAAGAGATTCAAATGAATCCTATACAACAACTTGGTTGCATATAATGTGTTATTCCTATTTATTAATTCCACAACTTATAATAATTTTTTATTCCTTGTTCACCTCTTTGTAAACATGTTGGACCATGTAGTTTGCGAGGTTATTCAAGAGCAACAAAAACTCTTTCAACATATTGTCATCCACCTCATTCAACCAAAAATGTAGTTAATCTAGTAATCATAATATCAAATCATAGCATAACATATTCACTAACATCACAATGACAATATATTCACATTTTCTTGCCTCAATATATTAGAGAAGAACTTGATCATAACACATGTGTTCATAAAATAACTTTTATACTATAATTAAAAACACAAATCAATGTATCTAACATAAGGTTAGTTAAGATAGCATAATCAGTTGGTCCAAAAATGGGGTGTGACACTACAAGTGCAATTTAATGATGGTAGAATTCCAAAAAATTAAATCCCTATTGACAAATAATTACACAAAATGAATAGGCTTAAAAAAATGTGTAGTGCCTAAGTAATAGACTAAATATTTATACTTATTGACCATTCAATTAATTTTGTAGGTGTTGTTTCTAGTCATTAGTGTAGTAGAATTCAAACACTAGACAATACTACACACATAGAATCTCATTTTAATATCTATTTTGGTGGTATGAAATTACACTACTCTTAATACTACTTTCCACTATATTTCCAAAAGAATCTATTTTATAAATTTTTCATATTGATTTTCTCATATTAAAATTACATACACTACCCAATAGAAAAACCTACTATAAAAAAATATCTCATGCAACACTTTGCCACTTGACTATTGAGAGGTGCCTACTATAAACTATAAAGAAATACCTACTATAATTTTAAAAAAAAAAATAGATCGTATCAATTTACTTGGATTTTCTTGTGCAAACGCTTTTCGCTCCACTATACCACTGAGAATGAGTGGTATCAGAAATTTCTGTCCATGGCGAAATGGGGCAAACAAAGCAAATATAAGTAGTGATTTTTTTTATTTCAAAGAAAGTTATTGAGATATATTTAAGTCTTATATTTCGGTCAGATGTGCCCATAAATACTATTTTAGGTTCCCCATATATCATGGAGAGCGACAAATATATGAAGAGTCTGTATTTGAAAGCAATACGTTGAAAGGTTGGTGGCAATTAAATATTAATAGTAAATGGTATTACGACACTGGTCAAAGTCCCATCAGAAAGCTATATTTGCTGGTATTTTTTTATGCCAATGCTATGAAAGAAACTTTGCTTTGGATGAGCTGATGTATCTTTTCAATTTATAATATTAACGGAGTTGTCTCAATGCCATCACGCATCTATTAAATAAAACAAATTATTGTAAAGTAACATGTTTAAGGAATAAGTAGGCAGTCAAAACAATGCTAATTCGGTTGAATAAATAATTTATTTTTTATTCAATTTTGAAATATAATATAATATATTTAATCATTTTGAAATAAAAAATATTAATAAAAACTTAAATATATATTTAGTTGAGAGACTATATATAGTGTGAGATTTGAGTCATAAACAAGTCTTAGTCTGTAAATCATTGTTTGAGTTGTTTGAAAACAGATCTCAACTGTCTTTTAATCATAAATCATTTGCCATTTAATGGTAAAATCTTCTAAAATATCATGTGAAAGCCTCCAAAATCTCACTTATTTGACCTGATTTAAAATTTAGAATATAATATAATTATAAAATTCAATTAGTTAATACTCACAATCAAATGTGCATCCAAAACACTAAGTAATACCTTTTAAAAATAATTAATTATCTTATTTTATTGACCAAAATTAATCTTAAACTAAAAATCGTACATTTACTCAAAATCAATTATACGTGCAAAATATTAAATTATACTTTTTAAAAATAAATAGTTATCCTACTTTATTAACCAAAATTGACGTTTAACTACTACATAAATAATATTATATTCAAAATAAAAATAAACAATTATCTTATTGACTAAAACTAACTTTTTAACAATTGAATAATAGTGATATAAGTCACGGGCTTATACAATGTCACATTTATAATGATGCTGTATAAACAAATGCTGTGACACATTTAAAAAACAACAAACTTTGTGCCATATTTAAAACAATGCCATCATTACTTTTATTCCGACAGATTTGTATTCATACTGAATCTAGAATGAAATCGAGAAAGACACACTTTATTGCAAACATGAACTCATCCTTTGCATCCGTGGAAATCGATTATGGCCATATCGCTACTACAAATATGTACCTGATGAGTGCCTCACAGGTAGCTTGCCGTGCAAAAGTTATTGTATGCCCACAATGGTGAACAGCCCTGAAATAATCAATTCTCCTGAAAATGGCAGAGTAGAGGGAAAGAAGATGAATTGGGTAGTAGTGGCGCTGTGTGTAATTGCAAGTGTGGGGGGAAGATCAGCTGGGTCGATGTTGGGTAGATATTACTTCCATGAAGGAGGTCACAGCTATTGGCTCAGAACGCTTTTAACGTCTGCGGGTTCTCCCCTGTTAATTATCCCGCTGCTCTTTAATGGACCAACACAGTATTCTTCTTTGCCCACCCGCTCTCTCAAAATCAAGTATCTCAGCATCTGTACAGTACTGGGCGTTTTGGTGGCGGCCAATAATTTTCTCTACTCGCTGGGCTTTTACTACCTGCCCGTCTCCACCTTTGCTCTTCTCTGCGCCACGCAGCTGGCCTTCACAGCGGTATTCTCAATCCTGTTAGTGAAACAGAGAATAAGCCATTACATTATAAATTCATTAGTACTTATTATTTTAGGGGCAGTTTTACTGGGCATCCAAGCCAAGGGCGAAAGGCCTCAAGGAGTTAAACGTGGGGAATATAAATGGGGAATTGTTTTCACCATTTTAGGATCGGCGCTCTACGGGTTTATTCACCCGTTGTTACAGTTTGTTTTCAAAAAGGTATTTAGATTATCTACTTATAAAAGTAATAAATAATTGTGTTACTTGTATTAGCAAAACAAACCATTTTTGAGTGTTAAATTGTTCGATGTTTAAGAACAGTTAGAGAATAGCAGCTTTGCGATGGTGGTGGAAACACAGGCGTTGATTTGCACGGTGGCGAGCGGTGTTGCGGTGGTGGGATTGCTGTGCAGCGGTGACTTTAAACACATAAGTAAAGAAGCGCACCGCTTTCGGGCGGGAGAGAAGGGGTATGTTCTTACTCTTGTTTGGTCTGCCATAAGCTGGCAAATGTGTGTGGTGGGAACTTACGGACTGGTTTGCATGGTGTCTTCCTTGTTTTCCATGGTGGTCAGCACTTTAACGCTGCCGGTTATTCCAGTTTTAGCTCTGTTTGTGTTCGACGACAAAATAAATTCGTTGAAGGTGATCGGAATGGTGTTAGGGATTTGGGGGTTCGTGTCGTATGCTTATGGCGGCTACAAAGAGTCGAAAAAGACGGAGGAGCTTCCACTGCATGGGAGGCACTTTCGATGAAGACGGTGACCGCCGGATCTTTAATGTAGGCCGTTGCAAAGGCACTCTTTATTTAAACGACAATTCTGGGGCGGAATTATTTATTAATCTATATACGCATTTGTATTCTATATAGAGCTGCCTAAAGTGGCTCAAATAACTCTTCTATGGACGGTTGAATGAATCTACGTCTTACATGGTTGACTATGTCGCTGGCCGTACGCCAGTCAATACGTTGTAATATAAGTTTCTAAAAGTAATATAAGGTTCATGGAGTTTGATTCTAAATGTTGATGTTAAAAATTCACCAATTTAAATTTAGAAACTTTAACAAGGAGTTAAAATTCATAAAGAAAGAATATATGTATATATATATATATATATATATATATATATATATCTATCAAATAAAATATGGATACAATTAAAAATATGTAATCATTCATTCAAAACTGATTATAACATATTTTATTTAAGAAATAATTATGTAGTTGGTAAAAAAATTTAATATAATAAATTATCAAATCATAAAATAAGTTGTAAAATTTTTTCTCTTAGAATATTATAAAATGCAAAACATTCAAGTTTTAGAAAAAAAAATATAGAAGATATTGAAAGATGTCATTTTTAGTTACCTATTTCACTTAAATCACAAATCCATTAACAAATAAATGCTTTGGGAATGATATCTCTTGATGTATTAATATAGATTTCTCATATAACTATGCTAGTTTAATTAAATTTATTTAATAACTTTTCAATATAAATATATTAAATTTATTTTATTAACAATTTATTATTAATTGGATTAGGGTGCTTTTTTAATCAAAAACAATTTATTATTAATCAATATTCATCAAATAGAGTTTCAATTTTATTTACTCTGGTTATTTTATTCATCATGTAAGTATTTTTTAATAGTAGTTCTTAACACACTCATGCCATTCATTACACCATTGTTGGCTATCATTGTGATTATGTTCCTTGACATAATTAGAGCATCAAAGAGAAAAATAAGTGTATTGACTAGTTTGACCTACCTTCAATATCATCCGTTTATTTCTTGAGCTCGTTGTTATCTTATGAAGTACCATGAAAACTTATTTACAATATAGAAAACTTAAAAAAGAAAGATAAATAATCACAATTACAAGTCCAAGAGGTATGGCATTATTATAAAATAGTGTTGAACATTTTCATTCCACAGATAAATTTTATGGGAAAATCAACTAATAGAAAAAGGGTGAAGCGACAATAGTGGTTTACAATTCAAGTGAGGAAGGAAAACTCATTAAATATGACCCCAAGGCAAAAAATGTGTTTTTGGGGGTTCGTACGAACCTAATGGTTCGACCAAACCAATAATGGGTTTTCTCGAACTAGGGTTCGAGCGAACCTCTTTGAAACTTAGCCATGAAAAAAAACAAAAAAATGCATTGAAAAGGGGTTCGAGCGAACCCCTTTGAATGGGTTCAATCGAACCAGGGTTCACTTGAACCATGGTTCAAGTGAACCCCTAGAGTTTCGCTTGAACCCCTAGGGGTTTGTACAAACCCCCCTTATCCCTCATCCCCCCACTGAGACACAAAAATAACCTAAATTTAGGTACTTCGGAGCTCGAGTTGAGGATGAAAATGGAGCAATCTTCACAAACCCAAGTGGAATCAGGTAGTCCTCAGAACGAGCTATCCAACGAATATAATTTTAATATGTTTTGGTTTTAATATGTATTTGTTTTTTAAGTTTTATTAAACATAGGTTTTTTATCGAAAATGAAGGTCTATGTTCTGCACATGTGGAAAAATAGCAGATTATCAAAAGACAAATATATGAAAAATATGAGTGCACCAGATATTGAAGTCCTTGATCCAACAATTTTTTTTTTTGAATTTTGATATATACAAAAAAAAGTTACGCATTATATGGTCGCACTACGTTTCAATTGTAATTGGTTTGACTTCGAAGCTTGATTAAAGAAAAAATATTCAATAAAAAACTATCTAACCAAGTGGAAGCACTAGATATTGGAGTTACAAATCTAAATTCGAAAGAATTAAAATTTTATCCTTCATGGAAAAAAATTTATGCATTATACGGTGTGTGTCACTTTTTAAAAATGTTGTTTTATGAAAAAAACCAAATTTAATGGGAGATGGAAAAAAAAGTACAATCTGATTCCAAAATTTTTGAAAAAAATATTTTTAGAATCTACAGACAAAATGTGATGAGACTTTAGTTTTCATCATCTTCAAATTCCTCACGGTTTAGCCGCTATAGGTGCCTAAATGTGAAGATTTAGTTAAAAATAATAATTTCAGTGTCCAGTTTGGCCAAAAAATGTAAACAACTATTGTGGGATCACCCAAAAATATAGATTGTAATAGGATAAATGTAGATATCAAACAATTGACAAAAAAAGGATCATCTAAGTGAGTCTAATATATTTAACTTTTTTGAAAAATAGATGGCGTAACTTATAAGACATCATCAATATTATGTTGTTCTTATTTAGTAGTGTAAAATATAAATGCACTTTTACAAGGATTTTACGACAAATCAATTATGATAAACAATCTACTAAAAATTTTAATGCCATGATGTTATGAATTTAGACCATTCTTGATAATATTTCTTATGTCTATTTCCTAGCATTCTACTTACTATTTTTGAATCAAATTCTTTCTTTTCTTAAACATTTTTTCAAAATATAAAACAATATATTGAAACAAAACCATAAAATATTGACACTTTATGATGTATGCCACCCCAATTTCATGTGAAAATACTTTAAACTCTTCCTATAGAAAATTCAAACATAACCAAAAAATAATATTATATTAAAATTTATCCTACAACACTCTTGATTGTTAAAAGAATAGATACAATAATTAAACCTCCAAAAATAAATATTCCTCTATTAGCCTCACTCTCATTTATTTTAAATAATTAAAGATCATATTAAACATGGTCTTTAAAAATTATCCTCATTTATTTAAATAATTAAATATTCCTCTATAAGCCTGGGTCTCATTTATATTCATGTTCTTGAGACAAATACTTGATTTTCTTAATTTTTTTCCTAAATATAAAAGAAATGCATTTAAATATAAAGTATTGTTGAATGAAGTTTTGTGTCTCACCATCTTTACAAATATAAGTCTTGATAAATAGCAAAAAGTAGTTGTATGGATAATTAAATGTTGATATTTAACTGTGTAATTAGGTTTTTAATGAAGATTTTATATCATTCAAAAGAAACTTTTACCTATCCGATATGAGAGAATGAATATTTAGCTAAGAGCAAAGAAGTGATGGATAAGTGTTATGCCAAAGTCAGTGACATCAACGATTTTTTCTCATTGGTTATGTTATTGGGGTCTTACACTCAGCAAGACTTAACCTTTAGTGGGCTCAATTAGAATGATTCAACTTCACCAACAAACCAAAGCTCCTGTTTATTAACTCATAATATCAATTTTGATATAATTAAATGTGGATGGTTCCATGTTGTATGCCTCAAGGTGTGAAAAGGGAAAATAATTAATAGCATAATAATTTGAGATTCTTCGTGCAAGCACTTTTGGCTGAGGATTACAGTATAGCCTCCGGTTCATTGTCTCCTTGTAACGTAGGAAATGAGAAGTATCAAAAATTTATGTCAAATCAAAACAAATAGAAGATTTGATTTTTATTTTAAAGAAAGTTATATGACTAGATTTGAAGTAGAAATATATCCACAAATTGTATTTTAGGTTCATCATACTATGGATAGTGACAAGTATCTAGGAAGAATATCAAGTTCATGTTTGCCTTGAAAGTAAAGAAGCGGGCATTACTAATGTGATAAACACCTACGTTGAAAGGTACTTTCAAAAATATCCATTTTACAACAATACTCATGTATTTAGAATTACATTTCTTAAAAATAATTTTAATTATATTGAATTAAATAATTATTTATTTATTTTATCGATAAATTATTGTTATGGGTTAGGTTTAGACAACACATTCTATGTTCTAAATTATGTGGATGACTCATCTAAAATTACACTAGCTTTTTTAGTAGGGTCCATTGATTAGCATGCTTTCAAACAAACAGCTAAACAAGTCAAAGTTTAGTGAGTTGGTGGTTATGTGGTTATTTATTCTCATATTGAAAATAAATGAAAGAAAATATAAGTATGTAATTTTAAAACAAATGAAAATTTTGATACAAAACAACTTCAAATGGTAAGGCTTCAACTATATCTATGTTGGTTTAGTCAATACAAAATAAAATGACTCAGTCATCTATATAAAATGAAAAAACATAGATATCTAAATGTTCACTATTCTGAGAAGATACCAAGAGAGAACCTTGTTATCTTCTTTTGAATTTTTTTTTTGTTCTGAAGCTAGATCTCAAGTAAAGCTTTAATCCCCTTTAATTAGGATAGACACTTTGATGGTGCCTTTGAGTAAGGATAAATATTTCCTTGTATTCATTATTTTGTTTTTCTTCTAGTTCCTCCTTCATAATTTCTATGAAATTATTCCAAGGCTCCATTAAATTGTTGTTGTCAACTATCCAAGATATGTTGAGAAATTGAAATTTTTCTCAAATCTACATTGTTCAAAATAGATTCTAACCCACTCAAAAGTTTTTTTCTATTAACAATTTAGTATTATTCAAACTTCCTCCTTATTAATGCCTATAGGTTTAGTAAAATTCAAGAAGCCCTATAAAGGTAAATTCTTGAAATTAAAATGAAAGTGGCTTTTCCTTTTAATGAGGAATTCCAATACTCTAGCCACCTAATAAATATCTCTTCTCATCCCATACTATCATGGATTGGTGTAGGAATGATTTTTTTTTTTCACATTACTACCAATGTATTTGGCATTCCTTTCTATGATGAATGAATATGATTCTTCTACAATTAAAAGAGGGGAGAATCTCAACATTTGATTAAATAACTTTTTGAGAAATAGATAAAGTTCAAAGTCAAGATATAAATAGCATGAGATAAGTTTTAAAAATTAAGGCGAGATTCAACTGAGTCTCATTCTTGAACTTGGGCACATGTATAATTTTTTTTTCTTGTTGATTTATTTCTTAAATTGTAAGAAAATACGCTTCCTTGTTCACATTTATGTATTTATGTTGGACCATGTAGTTTACTAGGTAATTCAAGAGCAACCAAACCTCTTCAATATTTGAATTTTCTTATTTGGAGAGCCTTTATTATACATATATTATTGAGCCCCCTTTAGTTTGAATTTTGTCAAATTAATAGAGCTTACAAACATGCAATTTGAGTAAAATAACTTGAACATTTGCTTCATTATTTATGCCAATTTTTAGTTTCTTTGATGCTACTACAAGTTCCTTTCTCATCAAAAATAGTGCTTCCTACATTTGATAAACCCAAGTTTCCCTAGTTGCTTCATGAAAATTTCATTTCATCCACCTTATCAAAAAAGTTGATGTTTTATTCAAATTGATTTGAAATTTTATTTTACAAATCCCATGAGAAAGATTCAATTAAAAAATTATTAATTAAATATATATAATATATTTATTCTTAATTTTAATAAACATTTTATTAGTAAAATAACTATTTTATTATATTGGATTTTCCTCTTATCTTTTATATATTTTATTTTTTATGTTTAAAAAGAAAAACTATCAAATTATGCATTTAAAGAGTCCACATATTGTCATTCATAATAACAATTATATGAAAAGAAGTTATATAGCGTTTCTTCTAATCTTATATTGTAGTCTAAAATTTCCATTGATTAAGGTTTTATTGGACCCTTAGCATCTAGAGTATAATCAAAGGCTTTCTCTCTTATGAATCATAGAAAGAAGATGTTCATAAATACATATAAAGTGTATTTTATCGATACTTTTTTATGGAGGTCATCCATAAACAATTTTTGACTACTCAATATGGGAGCATGAGCATTTTTTGGGCTGAACCTCTTCAATTAAGAGCCAAGGATTGAGGGGCATCAATTTGACCAAATTCACCCAAGGCACGATCCTGACCTCATCCCATATGATTTCAGGGCCTTGCACTCAACAATAGTCGATCCCTGGTGGGATCATTAAGAACCATTCAACTTCACCAATAGATCAAGGACTCATTGACTTCTCAATACTTTTTGAGAGAATAAGAATTAAGACAAACTTTCTAATACCTAGACACAATGTTATGTGAAAGTATAACCAAGTTCTATTGTCCTCATTGTAGTAATATAAATAACTTTGTACATACATATTTTTGGGTACGTAATCATGCAATAATAAAATTTTACAAAATTATGAGTTCAAATTAAAATTGGATATTTGAATTGATATGAAATTTAAATCAATTTTATAAGTATTTAATTTGTTTTTAGAGATGAGAAAGTGAT
>VCHN02003314.1:0-14417 GCA_007115665.2 Sequoiadendron giganteum
AAGGACAATTGACTTCTTGGCTTCTAGTAGCAAGTTTAGGTCCTTCAAATCCAAGGGCGCCCTTGGCCAGCAGGGGCGCCTTTGACCTTTTGACTGATTATATCCATGTTATAAACTCCCTGCTTTGACCTCCGCCTTCAGATGACTAATTTGTCAGATGTTCTCGCTGATAGTTTCGTTGTCAAGATCGGTCAAAGCGGGGGAGATCATCCTAGAGGTCAGTGAGCAATCAGGTTGCATCTACATGTTCCAAAGAAAGGCGCCTTTCTTCAAGAGGGGCGCTTTTCTTCTGTTCTTAGCCAATTTCTTGGCATGTTCTTTCAGTCTTCAACTTTGGTGTTTTCTGCTTGATCTTACAACATCTGATTGTTTGACATGTCTTGTGAACACACAGTTGGATTGATCACGAAGCTGGGAGAGAGTTGGACAAATACCTTGTATAGAGCAACTGTTGATAGCTTCATCAGATGCCTTGAAATGAGGGGCGTCGCTGGCCAGCAGGGGCGCTTTTGCTATGAAGTTCTCTGATTTGCCTTGTTCATTGCTTGCAGACTCTCCATACTTCGTTGACGTTTTGCCAATGATCCCTGAATCAGATGATCTCGCTCTATGATGAGTTGATTAGCCAGCACGAACGTGAAGAAGATGACTGCTTTGAAGGTGTTAGGTGACTGCATTTGCCCTTTGAGATCAAAGGGCTCCTTTCTTCAAGAGGGGCGCCTTTTCAACTATTGACTTTTTTTTCCTCCTTGGTAGTAAAGTGTCCACCTTCCAAAGCCAAATTTTAACCTTTTTCGTTTTGAGAATCTCCTTCATCGACCAACTTCCTTTTTAACCTTTTCCACCATGGCTTCTTCATTGGAGCTTTTGAAGCTTAGCTTTCAGCATCTGGTACTAGCCAATCTGCCATTAATGGCTGCAAAGCTCTTAACTTTGTTCCTGAAAAACGAGAATAGACCCACCAGAGTAAAACATGTCTTTTGATGATTCTGACTTGATCAATGTGATCATGAAGTCGGTTAACCCTATCAAAATCATTTTCAATCATTTCCGGGAAGATCCTATTTTCGGGGGTTTCCCTAAAAATAGGGGCACAAACCCTAATTTTCAGTTTTTCATAATTTTAACCATAGGTTCCTTGACAGAAACCCACAAAAACCTTATGTTTGGTTTGACCTAAAACAAACTTTTGACGGCATTTTTACATGATTTAGCTCAATTTAAGCAGAATGCCAAACATTTATTTTGGGTACAACATTAGGCTCCGTCTGGTGACCATGTCAGATACCTACGACATAGAAGAACCGAGAATCTCAAGTTTCGTAGACAAGTACTCTTATTAGTTGGGCAATGGAGTCAGGATTTATTTCCTAATTCACACAAGAACTGAAGTTCACCTCCTTTTATTGGGGCTCACCTATTTATTCACCTAAAACAAGACTACCTACGAAATCACCTAAAACACGACAATACTTTACATAACGGGGAAAAACATAACAACATAACATTAAAGCGAAAAAATTATTTACAAAATACTCACCCCATCCCCGAAGGGATGAAATGCCTCAAGTATTGCCTACTGTAGGGTAGTGGGAAAAGCCTTCCGTCTGAATGTGAGAGAATGTAGGAATTCTCTCCTGCAACATCATGGATCAGGAACGGGCCCAGCCATAGGGAGTCAAATTTTCCGTGCATTCCCTTTGGTTCGTGTCTCTTGTCCCACAACAGGATTTTGTCTCCAATCTCGAAGTCCCGTTGCCGAGCCTTCTTGTCGAATATCTTCTTCACTCTTTCTTGATGCTAAGTGATCTTATCAACGACCTCCACCCTCTCCTCTTGTAGTTGTGTCAGACACAAGATGCACTTTTGGATTGGATCCTTGAACTCTTCATCTTCTACTGCAGATGCCAGCTACAAAGCTAACAACTCCAAAGTGATGGGTAGCATCGCCTCAGTGCCATACATGATAACGAAGGGGCAAGTGATTGTAATGTCCCCATTTTCGCCCTATGCTCTTCATTTGAATTTAGCCTATTTCCGGAAATACATAGGCTACTCAGATGTGCAAATCAGGGTTTCCTTGTTTGGAGGGTTTTGTGGCATTTCTCGAAATTTACTATTTATAGTAAATTCTATTCTTGGCAGTATCTCAGTTGTCAGCACTTCAGTTAGTCTTCTTTTCAGTCGGAGCAATAAGGTGTTTTCAGTTCTAGCTTAAAAGCCTCATTTGGTGAAATAATATATTTCAAGGCATTAATGTTTTAATTTCAAGTTGACCCCTTGGCCTAGCTCATTAACTTTAAGTTGTGTTTAAAAGGTGGCCATGAAGGGGGATGCCTTCATGAAGGAAATATTAAACATTTAATAAAGTTTATTTATGCCTTGAAGTGGACGCCATTTTATGAGGGATTTAATATTTATGAATTATTAAATATTTCAAAAAGGGAACTTTTGGCATCTCTTTCTTGGAGGAGTTTTGAGAATGTGAAAAGTCACCTCTTTTTCTATAAAAGAGAAGTTTTGCTCCAGCTTTTGGTATCTCATGTTTATGCTAAAATTATGTTGTCGAAATGACTACACATTTTGCACTTCGAGGAATGGTGACCTCCTAGTATCAATTCAATTTCGTGTTTGCAAGATAACACCTAATTGATTTTACTCACAGCTTCTTGTTGGATTTTATTCTCGTTATGGGCATTCAATAATATCATTGCTAAGGTCATGGTGACCCTTATTAGCAATTTTCAGATTTTATTTCAAAGTGTGTGATTTTTACTAGCCAAATCGCCCTTGCTAGGGTTGTACCTTCCTGTGTGCATTGGGAATTCAACCAATAAATAAATGCTGGGTTTTTGGAGTTGTTTCTTCATCATGACATGGGCGCCTATCCTTCAAAGGTTCATTGCACTTGGTTTCATGCAATTCGGAGGTAAAATGATTAAGATATAAGCATTTCATTGATTCACAGGTTGCTGATTTACAGTTTCAATTTGCTGATTCTAATTATCAGACTTCAAAGAGATCAGATTTTAGCTTTTTTTTCAGTGTTTAAGAGCTTTCTAGTTTGAGATAATCATTCTTCACATTGTGACTTTGTCTATCATTGTAATACTCATAAATTGCAATTATTTGGTTGTAAGGTTGTGAATTAGTAGTACTAATCCAACCATATGTTATTGCTGCATTTACTTGTAATTTCTAAAGCAAACATTATGTACCCCTGGATGGTTTACCGCCAGTGTGGAGAATAAACTTGTATCTCTCATCTTACCCACTGAAAAGTGGAGAATTCCCACTCTTGAGTGGATGCCTACCGCAGCAGATGAAGTGTTTAAATTTTAATCTTTTCCCCCCATTGTTTGGTGGTAGTGTGGAAAATTCTCTCATGGCTGGTTATCCGCCTATCTTCTTTAAATTCAACAATTAGCACTCCACCATATGTTAGCACCTCGCCTGTTAAAGGATCTTGAGTGCACATTCTTGGTGTTGAGTTTAGACTCTCTCTTTCAGTTGTAATCTTTGAAACTTTGATTTAGTAGATCCTAGGGATCCTCTGACCATATGCCCGCCCCTCCTCCTTAAGTGGTTTTAGGGCGCATTCTTGGTTAGAGTTCTTTCATGCAACGTTTTGGGTTAAGCTAACCTTAACGGGTGTTGGTTACATTGTATTTGTTTTTGAAAAATCAAAAAATTTTGAGAGTGTAAATTTTAGTGTCGATAGCTCTCTTGGGCGTGATCTATCAGCCCAAAGAGTGTCGTATAGCTTAGTGTGCCAAGCCCGTTGATTGGATTCAACCATCTTGTGCACGATCGTGACTATGTTCTTGTTAGATGACTCGGCCTATCTGTTGCCTTGTGGATAGTAATCTGAAGAATGGGACAGTGTGATGCCATAGTCAAAACAGAATTCCACTCACTCCTCTGATGAGAAGCTAGTAGCATTGTCGGTCATGATCTTTCTTGGTAGTCCAAAACGTGTGATGATATTTTCTTTGAGGAAACTGCACACAACCTCGGAAGTAGCATTCTTCGTAGGAACTGCCTCAACCCATTTGGTGAAGTAATCTGTTGCCGTAAGGACATAGACATGTCCCTTACTGGAATGTGGGTTTATTGGACGTACGAAGTCAATACCCCATTGTTGGAATGGAGAATCTATGATCACCGGCCTTAATGGAATGGATGCTAGCTTGAGTTTGCCAACAAAATGTTGGCACTGCTGACACTTGCGCACCCATTCATATGCATCGCGGAACAAAGTTGGCCAGAAGAACTGTGCCCGCAGAATTTTGAATGCTATGACCCTTGATGAAAAGTGGCCACCACACGCCTCATTGTGAAATGATTCCAACAACCGTCGTTGTTGGTCTCTACTGACGCAAAGCAAGAATGCCCCATCAAGCCCACGCTTGTATAGAACGTTGCCTCGCAACACATAGTTTTGTGCTCTTAACCTCAGGGTTCTTTTATGTTGTTTGTCCAAGTGAGTTGGACATTCTCCATAGGTTGCACAGTACCATAGCTCTGAGTACCATTCCTCCGCAGAATCAACCAGTAAGACCATTGGAAGGTCTTCTTCAATTTTTGTTCCTACCTCACCATCAACCGCTTGATGCTTTAGATCACCGTCTTCTGCCATGAGCTGACATAGACCTCTCCCGTGGACGAGTTTGGTCGGCTTGATATCCAAGTCATATTCTTGGACCTTGGCGATCCAGTTGCCTCTTTTAGTTCCCATCTCCTGTTGTGTGAGAATACTCTTAACTGCAAGGTCGGTAACATACACTGTTGTGTGAGAATTTAAGATATAGAATCTAAAAAATTTCATAGCTCTGACAACGACATAGGCGTTCTTTTTAATCTAAGAGTATCGAACTTCACTGCTCTTGAAACTACTGCTCATGAAGGCAATCGGCGATTCCGTCTCTTTGTTCAGCTTTTGTGTTAGTATGGCAAAGAGGGTGTATTCTGACGCGTAACAGTAAAGAATGAATTCCTTACTGAAATCAGGTCGAACCAGTACTGGTGCCTTACTGATGGCTTCTTTTATCTTGACAAATGCCTCCTTTCCTTTGTCTTTCCATTTGAAGGCAGTCGTCTTCTTCATCATCGCCAATATATTCTTAGTCAACTCTGAGAAATCAAGTACAAATCTTCGTATGAAATTTACCTTTCCGAAGAAGGAATGCACTTGAGTAGTATTGGTTGGGAGAGATAGGTTCTTGATTGAATCCACTCGATCTAGATCGATTCGAGTTTCCTCTTTGGAGACAATATGGCCCAGTAGTTTTCCTTTCGTCACAACAAAGATAGATTTCTTGGGATTTAAAGATATATGGTGATACCTACATCTCTCGAACACTTTCACTAAGTGTTGAAAATGATCTTGCCGCTTCCTTGAGAAAGCGGTAAGGTCATCAAGGTAGACAACTATCACTTTATTCTTTAGATCTCCAAACGCCAAGTCCATGGCTTGTTGAAAGGTGGCACTGGCGTTGATGAGGCCAAAGGGCATCCTCTCATAGGCGAACGTTCCCCACGAAGTGGTGAATGCTGTCTTGATCTGATCCTCCTTAGCCACGGCAATTTGATTGTATCCGAAAAAGTCGTCAAGCAATGACAACATCTCCGATCCGATAACCGTCTGCAAGTTATGCTCCATGATAGGTAAAGGATAATTATCCTTTAATGACGATTGGTTGAGGTTCCTGAGGTCGACGCAAATCCAGATCTCTTCATTCTTCTTGTGCACAGGAACGATATTGGACACCTAGGTAGAATGATGGATTGGAAATATGATGTTGTACCCAAACCAAAATTTTTGCTTCATTAAGGCATTTTGCTTAAAATGGTCTAAACCTTGTAAAAGTGGGGTCAAAACTCTGTTTTTGGGCAAATAAAGTATGGGCTTTTAGTTAGTGTGATGCCAGGAAGATACTGGCAAAATTTGAAAATTTTGAAAATTAGGGTTTCTGAAATCCATTTTTAGCCCGAAACCCTAAAAAATAGGAACTTGTCAGAATTGGCTGAAATTAATTTTGATTGGCTTATTTCACATCACAATCACAGTGGTGAAATCAGTTTCAATTAAAAGTCAGTTTAAGGCTGGTGGGTAGTTTTCACTTTTTTAGGAGAAAAGTTAGGATCTTCGGGGTCATCAATGGCAGTTGGCCAGTACCAGGTATCAATATCTAAGCCTGAAACTCAAAGAGGAATGCTCTACGATAAAAGATGTTGGAAATAATGCTTTTTGATGGAGGGGATTTTCAGATTGGCAAAAAGTGCTAAAATATTCTAAGTCTGGGAACTTTTCACTATGTAACGTAGTAGACACTTGCGCAATCAACGTGCAAATCAACTTTATAGTGTCCGTGTTGACGTGCCTTTTGTGACAGCGCCAGCACAGAATAAAGTTGCCCAACGGTCACTCTATTCTCTCTTGATCAAAGTGTCCCACATGCTAAGATTGCTTGAAAGTTCATGTGTTCGACTCCAAGGTTCCTTTTATCGCGAATAGACTCAGTTGGTTGATGTGTTTTGCTGGTTATTTCAAGGGGACTTACGTAGTTGTTCGACTTTGTGAAGCAATTAAGACATGAATGATTTGGCGATATGGTTCTGGTATCTAGATTGACTCAGAAAATGCAGAATTTAAAGGGGATAGGGATAGAGATTCTACAGATCTACTTCTAAAAGGGTGGAGGACGAAGATCGACTTAAACAATCTTCAAACCAAACTTCGCTTTGTCTTCTTTCGAACAACTCCGACAAAGTTGGTGCAATCTTCAAAGGATGAGAAAATGTTCAAACTATGACACAACACATTCATACCGTCAACACGACGCATACAAACACATGAACCATAATCGAAGTTAAGTGCTGATACTCCAGTTGACCACGCAAGGCGAACTTACCATCAGCAAGTCCGCTAGTGGTATGGACGAGAAGACTTGCTCAAATCACAACGCCACACTCCACAGCTAACAACTACTTGCATGAAATAAAATCTATTTTACTCTATCTACCTTGAATTGGAAAGACGAACAAGCCTTGCTAGCTACTCACAATAGAAGATAGAACCACCAAACAATGATAAATCTTTATATTATGAGAGTGTTCACAACAACTTCTTACAAAGTCCTCAATGGGAAAACTTCCTTTCCTCCTCAATCTAAGCTAACTTCTAAGCTCTACTCTCTAACTTCTATCTCCAATACTCTCTAGCTCTGATCTATCTCTGATTCTAATTCTAATTGTTTACAAATGAGGGGGGATGCCCCTTTTATAATAAGTCCAATTCAGTGGACGATTCAGATCAAATTACAATGAAGGGCTCAGATCGAGCCACCTATGCCCTGATTAGGGTTTCTGCCCTAAAAACCGCCACAGAGAGGAGTGGGCAATGAATGCACAGAATATTCTCCACTCCCCTGCAGGAATCATAATGAGCAATTAATGCCCACTACCGTCATCAAGAAGATCCTCATCAAGCAGCGCGTTCCCACTGGCCTTCTCCCGGATAGCAAACTCGATCAACCGGGCCAATACTACTTCAACCTCCTGTGCAGAGATCGGTGGAATATGGTTGAGCTGGAACTCCAAGACTGCTACCGTCTGTCCGTATCTGGTGCAAGATTTCCTCCATGTCACTAAGGCGTCCTGGGTATGCTGAATTATACTAGAGAACGTGGAGACATTCTCAAAGTCATCCAGGACAAGTGACCTCGCAGCTGAGAAGAATGGAGGCAGTCTACCCTTCAAACCATCAGCAGTTATCTCCTCTGGGACCAACTTTCTAGCAAATATGGCTTCTAATGTATTGAGGACTCCCCCCAAGATGTTGCCCATTGCCTTCTTCACTTTAGCTGAATCTGCCCTTGCTGCGTCGTGAAATCCACGGCCTGTGACCACCGAGGAGTACCAACTGGTGAAATCGTACCTATCACCTCTCTGAATTACACCTCCATCCACTAAGGTTTCTAGAGGTACATGCATCAAAGCCCCCAAACGAAGTACAGTCTTCGTTTGATAGATGCGAGTATCACCCCAGGCCTGATCTACTATATCCATTCGTGCCAAAATATTTGAGGCCTGTCGATAAGCATCGGCAAGGTCCTCCATGAATTTCCCTGTCTCAGCATGAACACGGCTAACCCACTTGTCTGCCTCCGTTTCCATTTTCTTTAAATCCTCTAAGGCAACAATTGACTCATTCGGAAGCTCCGATGGACGTTCCACTGTCGGGTCTGCTGGTTCACCTGGACGTGCTAGATTCTGCATATATCCTATCAAGGTTTTGTGCTCCTTCTTCAATTTCTTATACTTCCCCTCCGTGCGGAGCAACTGATCCTTCAATGCCTGATAGGAGTTATCGAACTCCTCGATAACTTGGGCTCCCGTAGGACGACCCAACTCTACTGTGGTGATCACATAATTTTTCAGGCCTCTCCTCGGTTCGATCACAATCTTCCCTCGGAATAGCCACCTGAAGCGTGCGAGAGCCTGACTCGTCAGTCGAGATCTTTGAAAACTTTCGGGCCCTTTTCTTCTCTGGTGGCGCACTGATCCTTCTAAGGAACTCCTCCATCTCAATGGCCGGATCCGTGTCATCCTCGGGTTCTCTCCTCATTCTGTCGGAAAGCCAATCAGGCACTGTCTGCTGTGGATTACAAACAACAAGGGGCTGTTCTTCTGTTGCCTCCATCTCGTGCACTTCCTCTCTTCTTACAGCAGTGCACTTTCGGTACTCATCCTCTCTATAAGATCTCAGACTTAGGTCCCCTTATTCTGTGTTTTTCCTCTTCTTCCAAAGCCGTGTCCAACATCTGCTGAAAATGGGTGTCGGCCATTGTTTCCTCTTCCTCCTCTGTTGGCCATACGGATAGCTGACACTAGCTGATTCCCGGGCGTTGGGCTGATCTACCTCCTCAAGTCCTCGCTCTTCCTCTAATCCTGCCCTCTGATCGGCAAATAATGAAACCACTCTCAAACTCGAAGACTGAGTTTGTGAGTGCACGGGTGATGCTTGTTCTATCCTCAGCGGTATCGGTTGGGTTGGCACTTCCACTTGTGCCCTCGATGTCTGAGCAATTTGTTTCCCTCTTTTTACCGATAACGGCCTTGGGTCACCCATCAAGCTGTAAGTAAGGGCGATCGACTTGCTCTTAAGTCTGCATACATGTCTGTCGACCCAAGTCCTGGTAAAAGTCATCACCGGGATAGAAAGAGTGTCCAAGTCCATGATCTCTGGCTCGGACCAATCAGGTGGTGGGACAGGAGTATCCCTAACTGACCCATAGTCGGGTTGCATGGCGTTGACATCCTCCTCCACCTGGTCGGGAACTGGAATAATCTCACATTCTCTAATCAACTTGAGAGGAAGTCTGGAAAACATCCTTCTTCTTATCTCAGCCTCATCCACTGCATTTGCCCAGAAGTCCTCCAGATGAGCTCTGTGCCGGTATTCAACGTTCTGTACCATCCGGATGTTCACGTAAGGATCGAAATCCTGCCTGCCTGTGTGATATGACAAATGATAAGATTGCAGCTCATCCTCTGCCTCTCGGGCTGCCTGCAAAGAGGGACACACCTCAATGGAATTTCCCATGGTGATAGGGAAATCAAGCCCACCCTTCTTTTCCTTTTCTGAATCTTATCGTAGGCAATCAATTGCCTAGATATCTCAAGCATTACTATGTGATCAGTGGGGTATCGTGGTAACCGATACGGATACGAAGTGAACCCCTGCAGCCTAATATATGTGAATTTCGGGAATTGGATGAGCCACTACCCATATTCCTCAATCAGTGTCTGTGCTTCTTTAGATATTCTCTGCTGCGTTCTCTGCTGAAGCGTCCTCGCGATGTGCATTGTGAATGCATCATTTGCCCGTTTATAGTTGGCAATGTTAGTAAAATGTAGGCGTGATAAGGCTTCATGAATTTTGAATTGACCAAGGGCCAGGTGGCTCTTTAATACGAAATCCCTGTACTTGGCATTGGCCAACATGTAAATTACATATGAGCTCATGTAGAAAGTCTTCGTCACCCTCAGGCTCCTGAATTGCTCATCGATGTGGTTGCTAATCATCCTAGCCCAATCGACACACTCCTTTCCTTCCAAGATGATCTCGATGAAGTAGAACATTCAAGGCTCGAAAATGTAAGCCTGTGCACTCCCATTCACCCGGCTCAGCATCATTATCAAATCACAGTATTCTTGTTTCACGTCCTCGGCAATTATCTGCTTTGGGAGCTTAGTGCGGGGTGGCCTCGGCTTCTGCATCCAAACTCTGTTGATGATTGCAGTGACTCTTTCGAAAGAGGAAGAGTACATCTTATCTGCCTTCTTATTTGTCCTGTATAACATCTCCTCAGCAGTCGGAATCCCAAATGCCTCTCTGATGGCATCCGTAGTTAAGAAAGGGCTACCATCCTGAGAGACAATTATTCTAATGCTCGCTTTGTAGATTGGCTTAATTTCATAATTAGCTCCGGACACTGAATTGCTGGCGGAAAACCAGCAGCTGCGTAGATTCCACTCTTCATTATATTATGTGCCGTGACTGATGGTTGATGGCCCCCTAGCCCAAACATCCTCGATTTAAGTGCATTTAGATTAAATGAACCAAGGTTGGTGTCATTTAATCCCGCCAACTTTGAAACTATTGCTGACTTTGGGAGAAATGACTTAGCGAGCCTTTTAATCATTGCCTGCCGGGATGAGCTAGCCTTGCCTGCTTCAGTGTTTGCAGCTCTGCCTGCGGCTCTGCTTGTTCCTGCAACATCCTTTGCTCCGGCCATCTGCAAAATAAAATAGAATAGCAATAAGTTAGGCTGCAGATTTTTTTAAATAAAATGAAGTAACCTCCGAGACGGCTACGAACGTGGAGTTAGCTTTTTGAAAATTAAAAAACTCTCAGCATAAATTACTAACTCCAAACCTCGTACTGTATAAAAAACTTCAAGCTTATAAAGAAGCTTTCAACGACTGCACTTCCGACTGGCGAAGAAAATTGCAGCCAACTACCAACTTTCAGCAATGTGGATACTTTCTCAGCACAAAGCGAATTAAATCTTTTGTCTTGACTTCGTCAACCTCAGCAACTTTCAACTTCTAGCAGCTTGAATAAGTAAAATCTGCAGCAAGCACTTTGCAGTACTTTCGAAAATAAACCTCCAGCAGCTCCGGAAAACAACTTCAATCTTCAAAATTGCAGCAACAAGCTCTCAGCTCTTCGGCAAATAGAAATTTCTTCAGCAACTTCGCACTTTCAGCGACTCAACACTCCGAAATAAAATAAACTTTCAAAGAAATTCTCTCCTCAACAACTTCGAAAATATTTCAAGAACTTCTTCAACAACTTCAACTTCAAAAAGAAAAAAGGTGAGGAGAAATGAGAGAAGAGACTGCTGTTTAAATAACTCTTTGCGAGGAATCTTGCTGAGTAGTGCTGGGGCTATTTTTAGCACCTTCATCAATTTTCCATTCTCTTCGTTCGGAATCTTCTAATTCAAGCGCAGTAGTGGGCTAGTCGTCAGCCGGTCATTATGGCAGTTGCCATTAATAATGATTCCTTCCTTGTAAAAAAATTTGAATTCTTCCTCTTAGTCTGCCAGTTAACTCTTGGCGATTTAAACAACTCGCGAGAAAAAAATCACTTGACTTGATTTAAAATTCCATTTTAAAATCTCGCAGTGTTTAAATAAATTCAACTCGAAAAATTTTGTGGGAGTTGTAAATTTATTTCCAACTTTTAAAATGTCTGTCATTTAAATCCTCGATTTCATAAAATTTGCCTTAGACATTTTAAATTCTCTCTTTAAAATGTTCAACTCCGGGTGATTAAAAATTATTTGCCTGCTCGAAATAATTCATCCTCTGAGATTTAATTTCCGTTAGGAAAATAATCTAGGCAAAATGAAATTCCTCTGAAATATTAAAATTTCCCTTAGGAAATTAATTTTAAAATTCTGTCAATTCACGGGTGCCGTTTAAAGAGGTTCATTTAATTTTCCATTTGACCCATGGAAAATATTCATCAATATTAAATCTTCCCCTTGAAAAATATTCGTCAACCTTCAACTGCCTTTGGAAAATTTTAAAATTCATCAAATCATCCTTCCATGCCAAGGGCGTATTTTCTTTGGTGAAATATTATCTCACTTAGAAAAATTTTCTAACATTTTCTCTGTTGGCGTACTTGACCCTTGGTATATTTTATCTGATTAAAAAAATCTCCATGCCTTGTGAAAATTTTTAAAAAAAAATCTCATCCTCCTTAGGCGTATATTTTTTTGTGTGGAGTCCACATTTAAATTCCCACGCCTTAGTTTATTTTTCACCTTTTAACACTTCAAGGGCGGATTTCTTTCCTTGGCACTTTATTTTATTCAAATTTAAAAAATTTCCATACCTTAGCATTATTTCTCCACCCTCTTGACCCCTTGGGCGCATTTAGACACATGAGCTTTTAATCTTCATCATGGGCGCATTTAGCCCCTCCAACTTTTATTTCCTTGCCTTAGAAAATTTCAAGGCTTCTAACTTGACTTTCCTTTTACCTTGGGGGCGCAAATATGTGTGCTAGCTTTTATTTTCAAACACTTAGGCGTTCTCAAGACCTTGCTGGAGATGGGCGCATTTAGCATGGTGGGCTTTTGTTTTCCAGACTTAGAATTTTTTTTATAAATTCATCCTGGCTTGCCTTGAGGGCGCATTTAACATAGTCCACTTTTATTTTTTTACACTTGGAAACTCTTAAGCCTTCCCATTTACCCTGAGGGCGCATTTTGCCATGGCTACTTTCGTTTTGTGACTTAGACAATTCCAAGTTTCTCATCCCTCATTGATTTAGCTTGGGCGCATTTGCTAGGGTGAGCTTTTGCTTTCTCACACTTAGGCGTTTTTACCTTCACATCCTCCTTGGGCGCAAATACATAGGCAAGCTTTCATTTCCATGCCTTAGCTACTTTCTCACACACTTGAGGGCGCATTTTGATAGGCAAGCTTCCATTTCCTCACACTTAGGCGTTTTTTTTAGGCTCCAAGAACCTTGGGCGCATATGAGGGAGGAGCTTGGGCGCATTTCCTTAGTTGAACTTTCGTTTTTTGCCTTAGTAGAATTTTCACCCTCTTGACCCCTTGGGCGCATTTTGAGGTATGAGCTTCCATTTGAGGGCGCCTTTTGCTGGGTGGGCTTTCAATTCCATACTTAGCCGCTTTTACTTAACCTCTTGTTCCTTAGGCGCATATTAGGGGTCTTACTTCCATTTTTTCCTTAGAATTAAAACTCTTGCAAGGTGGGCGCATTTACTAGGCCAAGCTTTCAACTTGGGCGCATTTCTCATGTTGGACTTTCAATTATGCCTTAGGCGTTTTTAGCCTCTTGACCCCTTGGCTTGGGCGCATTTCCTAGCTGGAGATGGGCGCATTTTGCAGCTTCAACTTTTATTCCCTTGCCTTAGGAATTTTCAACTTGAGGGCGCACTTGGAGGGGTCAACTTTCGTTTTGTGCCTTAGAACTTTTTTCAAGATTTTCAACAACTTGAGGGTGAGGGCGCATTTGAGGGGTGCCACTTCCATTTTAGACTTAGAAAATTTTAAAGCTACCAATCTTGAAGGTGGGCGCATTCTAGAGCCTCTACTTTCAATTCCAACACTTAGAATATTTCAAGAGTTTGATCAAGGTGGGCACATTTTCTCTGCTCAACTTTGAATTTTGTACTTAGAAAATTTCCAGATTTCATTCTTGAGGTGGGCGCCTTTTAGAGCTCTTGCTTTCATTTTCCCATACTTAGAAAAATTTTCATGTCTCTGCTTGCTATTGCTTTTGCATTCTATTTTTAGCAAGTTGTGCTATTTTTAGCAAGTCCCTTGATTTTCAACCTCTAAGGCTCTATTTTGCCTGAAAATTTCATCATATGATCTTCTTCACCTTGTGAACCTGTTTTGCCAATCCTCTGCCCTGACCTGCTATTTATAGCCACCTGCTATTTATAGTAAGTTTTGACTTTCTGACTTCAGTAGCTCCGTTTTGCCTGAAAGTTGCAACGCTTGATCTTGATAGCTTGAGTGTTACTCTGATGCCAACCTCGGGTGCAGACCTGCTATTTATAGCTGTGCCCTGACTTACTAAAAATAGTAAGTTCTCCGATTTCGCTCAAATTTTGCCAGCAGGTACCTTGAAGTGTGCTGACATGGGTGGGGTACTTTGTTTCGGCTATTTTTGGATTTTACCCCCTATAAAAGTGAAACCCTAATTTGATTTGCATGTATCCCGAACGGTCTCCGTTTGACTTCGTTCCTTCTGCATGTCGTTCTGCTTGCTGGACTGGAGTGTTGGGCGGCTGCCGGAGTGTACCTGCTAAAAATAGAAACTGTCTGAAAAGTGACTCATTCACTGCCGGATGGTTTTG
>VCHN02004419.1:0-11940 GCA_007115665.2 Sequoiadendron giganteum
AAGAAGTCTAACCCCACTTGACACTTATCAACTCCTGACGGCTCTACAAATCATGAAGATGCAATCATCCATTGACTTTGATCATGTATCGGACCTACTAGAACCAGGTAATATATCTTACTTACAAGTTTTATTATGTTGCTCAATAAATAAATCTAACAAGATGAACATATCAATGCAGGGCACATTTATGTGGTGATTGCAAATGAAGACAATGAAGAAGGTACAGATTATTACCTCTGCCCTTCTATCGAGGCCAAAAAGAAATTGGAGTCCACAGTTATAGACGGAGAAAACATAGAATATCCTATAGGTTCCGTGGTTGTTACTAGAACATGGCTTTGAAGGTATCTAGTTAAGAATGTTGTGGTTTGGTTGTTTGAGGACTTCGACACGCATCGGAAAATTCTTCACTATTTGAACCTTGTCGTCGCCACCCACGTTCATTTAATCAAATATAAGGGTAGACCTGCGAACAAGAACTTGTGGAAAGTGCGTGAGTCTGACCATGAGGCAATACTCAACACAATAAAGAGTAGAGCAGACCCAGATGGTTCCCTGGATTGATTTGTAAGTATGCACATTGAATTTGTAAAGCCATGTTATTGATCACTCTTTTGGACCAACACCTTGCAATAAGGCTTTTTCACCATTACTGTTTGATGTCATATGCATTTATGACTGTCATTGATCCTTTTCTGATTGTGACAGTAGGTAATACTAAAGTTTTTCAAAGTATATAAGAAAAGAACAACATCGGTTGCTGGTGCAAGTGTTCAGTGGTTTGAGAAACATCGGCCGCTGGTGCATTTTCTGGTTGTCAATCTTCTCTTTCTTTTCCATCTCCTAGATTTATCGGATTCTTATATGCTACACATTTTATGTTAAGCCTCTCAGTGATATATTTGAAATTTATACGTAGGGTCATTGAGAGATGATAAAGTAGCGAAGGGGAACATCACCATTGTAGGACCTTCAATCGACCTCCTTATCTAGCATGCATGTAGGTGATAGTAGGTCTTGTTAGCTGTATGACTGACATTATTTAGTTATTGCTCTTTTAATGATTTTTATGTGAGTCTATGTCTAAGATTGAGAGGCTTTTGCAGGTTTTTTGTGGACCAAATTCCAATGATACTACACAATCACATCTAGAGGCTACTACCCATTTGTTTCGTAGGGAGCAGGAGATGTACATGTTTTGAACCATTTTGGAATGCAAATAGCTGGGCCAACTGAGGTGGAATGGAAAAAAGAAACTGGGCAACAATTCCTTTTGTTTCTTCTCAAGTACAATATATTTCATGATCTATGCTGGAAATGGGAGGATTATTTCCCTGCATGTATTGATACAAGTATTGACAAATGGGAAGATTTTCAAGATGTTCTTCCATCACTATTTTAATATTTGTCATTGACTTGTGTATTTTTTGATATATTAAAATCATGAGAAATTAATACATGCAAATGTGTATATTCCTTAATATATGCCTCAATTAAATGTGTATATTACATTTAAAATCAGTGAAAGAAAACAAGGCATTTGAAATTTTATCAACTCTAAGCTTAGTATGGTATCCTTTTATCTTTCTTATTGATTTGCTCTATGGTGCATGAGCACCCAGATCATGTAAATGCCTTCAAAAGGCTAATTTATCAAATGTGTGTGTTCAAATCTAAAATTAAGTGTCAGGGCTATGTAATGATCAATTTTAATGTAGTAAAGTCATGTACTAAGTCATTAGGTGGTCACTTAAGTAGATTTTCAAATGTTGCTAAAGTTGGTATAATGTAATTCATGGCTAGAAGTTAAGGTTTGAAGAAAAGACCTTGGAATGGAGTGGGAAATGGTTTATTAAGTATGTACAGACCATATTTGATGTATCTTAGCCCTTGGTAAGGCGTTTTGGGGTCAGGAGTGTAAAGATTCAATAAACCCCTATGTGTGCAAGCCTAATTTGGCCTTTATGCAAGCATAACAGTAGTTTTTTTGAAGGTGTTGTTCCGAAACAGCCACTCCTAAGTTTTATATATGTTATATAACTCAATAATGGGTATCCCAAACAGGTTTTATATAATGGGTTAGAGATGTTTTATGAAAATTATGGTCAATTTACGACAAATTTCTGGTAAATTAAGCCTTGTAGCAGCAGTACAGTCATTTTGAAGATTGATCCTTCCAAAACAATTATACCTTAATTTTTGATATGTTAAAGTATTCAATAATGGGTCCTTGAAAAGGTAATTTTTCTGTGGAGAATCAATGTGGTTTGTGAAATATACCCGTTTTAGTCCAATTGGGCTAATACTAGCAATTTTGTGTTTTGATTGCAAGAAAGTGTGAATCTGTACAAACAGTGGTATGAGTGAATGTTTTTGTTTTGAAACTGCCTAAAGGATGATGTTAAAGGTGTATTAAGGTTTGATGAGAATCTGGAATACTGATTTGGTGTTTGGTAGCCTTGTGAATTTCAAGTGAAAATGAAGAGTTTTTGTTGAAAGTTGAAGTGAGTTTTTGGTGAACTGTTAACTAATCTTCTCAAATTGTGGTTTGGGTCATGAGTACCCCTGAAGTTTGTAGATGCTCTGCATCACTCTATCAATGTATACATGACATTAACTTCTTTGTAGTCTTCCATTTGAAAGCTTGTAGCACATCTGACTGCCATGAAAACTCGAAAAACTGGTAGAAGAGACCTAAAAGGTAACAAAACCCTAACGTCTCAACTCAGTCTTTCTTAAATTCAATCATAAAAAAACAACCTACTCATGCATGTGAATTTGACTCATTCAAGGCATTAGAGACTAACCTCTTACAAATTTTAAAAGAAAAGGTTGTTTTGACCCAAAAGGATTGAACATAGACTAACAATTGCAATTGTTTGGATCTACCAATTCATCCCCCCTCTCAGTTGATTGTGTGCCCTTCACCCTTGGCCTTTCCATTATTATCATAACTTTGAAGAAAAATATCAAAAACTACTCCAAGTGCCTAACAATGATATTGCCTCACATTCATCATCCTATATTGATCCATCCACCTCACATAAATCCTTTCCAAATATCAAAGTCCAAATACAAGACAAGACAAGGGTTGTAGAGACTATGGTCTTAAAGGGTATTTTTATGTAGGAAAACTCCCATCTTCTCCTAAGACATATGGAAAACCATAACACATATAAAAAAGCCTCTTCTATCATCAAATTTGTACCCATGGTTTTCTCCAAGTGGGGAGAGCTAAACAAAGAGGTTATAGAGGAAGAAATCTCCAAATTGTTGTACCAATATGAGAAAGAGAAAGCAACCCTACTAATAGATTAATGTGGTAAGGGTTTCCAAGTCATTAAGAACATGGGGGATTCACATGACATGGTAGCCTTGGTCTACATCAACAAGGAATAAGATAACCCATTTTTCTAGAGAAATGACAAAAATATCAAGGGCTTGGGTATGGTTCATTATACGTTACTCCTAACATCGAGAGTACCCCTAAAATCATATTGATTAGGGTTGACAAGGTAGGGGCAGCATATGCCTCATAGAAATCTATGCAACCTAGGTCATCTCTAACATACCTTAGGGTATGACATTCAACAAAACAACTACTATGGTTCAACCGACTCGATCCCTTAAGGGTGCAAAGTGCAAAAGGGAAACAATATTTGACAGGGTATTATTCATAAACCATGGTGATTACGAAATCTATGTCTAAACCTATGGGATCACGTTGTTCCCCTCTACAATAACCTCTCTCGGTTTTCACTATCTCGACGGCATTTTCCTGTGCTAGCGAATTTTCACTCAGGGAAAAAGTTGTCAATTGCAAGTAGTTGAAAGTTGCAAAATGGTGCAACTTTCATTCTATAGCTCGTGTGACCAAATGAACTGTTCCAACGCATCTAGGTGGGTACATTTACGCTAGGCATGGTCCTCTCTCGCACCCAAACATGCGGAATCGCTCTAAGCTATGTTCAACCGGATCAATCCCTTAAGGGTCCAAAGCGCAAAATGGCTGCGAACTTCAGCATGCCATTACTCAAACATGTTGTCTTGGAGAAATCAAGTGAATTTGAAGAGAAATTGATGAAAAGTTTAGTAAACAAGTTGTTTGTTTAATTTGATCTTCTCCTGATTCTGTTTGGGATTGAAATCCCTTGAATAAATGATGGTGTTGAGGAGTTTTATAAATTGATATTAAATTGAAAAATTTAAGACAAAGGGAGATGGATATTAAGTCTTATACTAAGGAGTTTTATAAATTGAGTTTAAGATCTGGTCATCATGAGAATGAAGATGAAAAGATTGCTAGATATATTGGTGGTTTAAGGTTAAACATACAAGATGGATTGGTTTTGGCTAATCCTAGAACTGTAGAGGACTATTATCAAATGGCAATCAGGGTGGAGGAGAAAATGAAGAGAAGGCAAGACAAAGCAACAAGAGGAAGAGGCAACACTTCTAGAGGAAGAGGATTAAATCCTAATTTCAAGGCAAACAATGAGACTCAAGGAGATGACAAGAAGGACCAAGATCAATTTGATTCCAGAGGTGGATGGAGAGGTTCAAGGGGTAGATTTAGTGGAGGAAGAGGCTCCTACCAATTCTCAAGAAGATGCTACACTTGTAACTAGCCTGGACATCCAGCCTTCAAGTGCCCTAAAAAGCAAGGCTCAAGTTCCTATGGTGGAGAGAGGAGGAATCAACTAGTGCATGAGGATGAAGAAAGTGTGACCTCACCTGTGGCGAACCTTACATCTGAAGTTGGAGAGAGTTTGATGATTAGGATAACATTGGTCAAGGCACCAATCTCTGAAGAATCCCCACAAAGGAATCACTCTTCAGAATCAATTGCAAGGTACAAGGTAAAGTATGTAGGATGGTAGTGGATTCAGGTTCAACTGAAAACATGGTTTCTTGTGAAATGGTGAATAAACTAAATTTGAAAAGAATCCCTCATGGCTTACCTTACAAAGTATCTTGGTTAAGTGATGGTCAATCTTTGTTAGTAAATGAGCAAGCTATTGTAGATTTCCAGATTGTTGAGTATAGGGATAGTGTTATTTGTGACATTCTTCCAATGGATTGCTATCACATACTCCTTGGAAGACCATGGCAGTATGGTAGGTGTGCCATGCATGATGGGAAAGAAAATAAGTATACCATAAGGAAAGATAGCCATACATTTGTTTTGACTCCACTTCTAGAGGATGTGAAAGGGAAAGCCAAAGTAATCATGTGTGGGAACAAGGAGCCTGTAAGTGTTGTGAGGGAAATCAAAAAATTTGGTTTTGGGAACCATTATAGGTCTGGTAATATAGGGGCAGTTGATATAAGGACCGATGTAGCAGCAAAGGAGGTAATGACACCGGGTTTGTGTGAAAGTCTTATGGTGGGCACCATAGAATGTCCTGTTCTTGTAGATGTGAGAGTAAAGAAAGCAAGGTTTGTAACTACAAAGATAGATAACACTGATAAAACAATGAAGAAGCATGTTGGCAGTGTGTTGGGACTGATGAGAGAGTTACAAGGACAACTTGTTGTTAAATGGGTAAAATGTTGAGTTTTGGAGATTTCAATGAACCTGACTTGGAGATTGTTTTCAAATTGCCATTGTATGAATGTTGAGAGTCTTTGTAGGGCCTTGGTGGAGATGTGTTGTTATTTTGCAAGATTAAAGGTTTGAAAACCTTGAGGGTGAGTTGATGCCTATTAGGCTAAATCATCATGAAGAAGAGTTCTTTGACTGAGAATTGACATTTCCATTGTTGTGAGTCTTCTCCACCCTGGCTCTGCATCAAAGCACAACTAAATTTATCATTTCAAAGCAATTTTTTTGATGCATTTTTTCAAGCAGTTCACTGCCTTGTCTATGATATTGCTTACTATTATGTTTTTGATATATTTTTTTGAAGCATCCATAGCTTGTTCAAAATAACTTGTTTTAGGATTTTAGCCATAGCAACAAGGTAGTGAGCTGTTTGAGAAGATGCTTTGGTAGACATGTATGAAAAATGTGGTAGCATAGACAAGGCAGTGAATTGTTTGAAAAAATGCCTGAAAGAAATGCGGTCTCATGGTGATTATTGTCATTGCATTCCATCACCATGAGACCGCAACTATTTGAGGCATTTTTTCAAACAGCTCACTACCTTGTCTATGCTGTTGCTTACTATTATGCTTTGACAGATTTTTTCCAAGCATCCATAGCTTGTTCGAAAGCACCTGTTTTAGGCTTTTAGCCATAGCAGCAAGGCAGTGAACTGTTTGATGAAATGCTTTGGTAGATATGTATGAAAAATGTCATACCATAGACAAGGCAGCGAACTGTTTCAAAAGATGCCTCAAAGAAATGTGTTCTCATGGTGATGGAATGCCATGACAGTCCATCACCATAGGCATTCATCATGGCATTCCATCACCATGAGACCACATTTATTTGAGGCATATTTTCAAACAATTCACTGCATTGTTTATGGCTTGTCATGGAATTCCATCAACATGAGACCACTTTTCTTTGAGGCATTTTTTCAAAAAGTTCAATGGCTTGTCTATGCTATTGCTTACTATTATGCTTTGATAGATTTTTTCCAAGCATCCATAGCTTGTTCGAAAGCATCTGTTTTAGGATTTTAGCCATAGCAAGAAGGCAATGAACTATTTGATAAAATGCTTTGGTAGACATATATGAAAAATGTCATAGCATAGACAAGGGAATGAACTATTTGAAAAAATGCCTCAAAGAAATGTGGTCTCATGGAATGCCATGACAAGCTAAAGCAATTGGCAGTTGCTCCTAGTTATTAGTTATGCAATGTGCAATAAATGCATAACTGCTTAGGTTGACTTTGTAAAAATCTATATTGTAATTGAAATTTTGTCATCTATTAGCATCTAGTTATTCGTTATGCAATGTGAAGTGATGCTTTGAGTTTGAAAGATGTGCAATGCATGAATATAAACTACAAAAATCTATTTTCTACAAAGGATGGTTATGGTGGTTGATTGGCTCAAGGGGTAGTTGGAAGGTGGTATCAAGATATATTACAGTAACACCCCGAGTTGAGGGTTGATTTTGTTTAGTTTCTAATAAGAAAATATACTTTTGAAAATGATGATCACTGGTTTTCTTTGTTTTCCTAAATTTTCTTTGCCTTGCATAGGCCCATACAAGTCTATCATGACTTGAGGCTTTGGATACTTGATTGCATATGTGTTTACTCTCTTTTCATCTGTTTTGAAGGTTTAAATCCACCGTTGGTGTGTGTGGGATCAACAAACTTGGTTACTTCTTTGTTTTTTGTGTTAGGGGTTTTGAAGGAAACACCATGACACATTAGCCAATCCACCTACTGTTTTGACCTTGTTACTCGATGGATTGGCCTGCACCATGATTAGTTTGGTGTTTGAATACTTTGGAGGCTAAGAGAATGAATAAACTCAGTGGGGTGTGAAGTTCTAATGCTGTTCAAGGGTGTTTCCACCATGAAAGTAAGGAACTCAAGTAGTGAATCTAAGAAATACTAAAAGGAATGGGATTGTGAGTGTATTTTAAGTAAGGGCAGAGGTATTGTGGGGTGTTTGGACCTTTGGAAGGATTGGGGGAAATTAGGCTTGGACTGGGTTTTGAGTTTGTTGCAGGAGCACCTACACCACATCATCAATTTTTTTTATTTGAATACATCAATAGGGAAATGTTAGTGTCTTTAGGTTTATTTTGTCTAATAATCTTTGAGAGATCAATCATAATGCAAATAAAGGGTGTTTTGTGTCTTAGAAGTCAATTAGAAATCGTATAAGTTGTTAAATGTTGACAAAGCAACTTTAACACAAACAAATGTAATTAAGGGACCAACTAATCCCAAGGTTGGTTATGGGCGTTGGGGAGAAGATGGTTGTTGGAAAATGCTTTAAAAATCCTTACCTAGGCTCGAATGAGAGAGTGGAAGAATATTTGTAACAATTTTACACAATAAACACCATGGTTTTGAGCAATTTTCTGGAAAAATACTATTTTCTTGATCTTTTTGAGTGTTGTATGGGCACATACAGGTTCTTCATGGTCTAATAATTTTAGAGGATGTGTCTATATGTTTTCTAATTCATTTATTTTTTATTTGGTGTCTTAACTCTTTGTTTGTAGAGAGAACCAACACAAATAGTGATTGTCCTAGTGTTGTTGAATCAAGGGTTTGAGGGGAAATTTGTGATGTAACAATCAATCCACCTACTATTTGCTACTGTATCTTGGTGGATTGATTGAAAAAATGTTATAATAAGTGTGTCAACTCATTTTGGAATAAGGAGTCATAATTATGTGGCATTTTTGTGACTGTTCTAAGACTGAACAAGGGTTTTCCAACATGGAAGTGAGGAACCAAAGAGAGGTTTTTAAGAATTAATGCCTGTAAGGGTTATGTGAAGGTTTGATGAGTTTTTGAAGAATTATTTTGAGGTGTTTGGGGCTTTGGAAGTGTTGAGAGAGGTCTGGAGTTGTATGTTTCTTTAAAACCCTTGATTTTGTGAAGGTTTAAGAGGGTTTCTTGGGATAGTGAGTTAGAGGCTCTGTAGACACAAACTAATGACAAAATTTGAGGTTTGGCACCATGACCTAAGACTGTCCAAGGAATTTGGGTAGATACCTAAAGTTGGAAGGGTGGTCCCTTTGGAAAAAAAGGGCTAATTGTGAAGCCAAAATTGAAGTAGGTGTGTTGAAAGTCTATGTCGGTCCAAAAGAGTGACCACTAATTATTTGGTATGTTGTGTAGCCCTGAAAATGGTATCTCGATCCATCTTGTAATTGTCTAGTGTTTTGGAAAGGTTGGGAGAAATCTGGCTAAAACTAAGTTTTGAGTACTACAAGAATAACCAGTCACAAATGTGAGTTTTGGAAACCTTCATGAATCTGACTTAGGGATTGTTCTCAATTGATTCAATTTTCATTGTATGAATTTTGATGGTCTTTGTAGGGCCTTGGTGGAGTCTTTTTTTTCATTTGCAAGGTTGAGGAGTTGAGACCCTTGAGGGTGGGTTGATGCCTATTAGGCTGAATCATTATGAAGAAGAGTTCTTGATTGAGAATTGACATTTCCATTGTTGTGAGTCTTCTCCACCTTGGCTCCGCATCAGAGTGCTACAAGGGTGGATTGTTGGGTAAGGTGTTGAATGAAGAGTTTGGTTTGATGGGGATTTGAGGTTGTGTAGATTGCTCAAAATAGGTTGTATTAATCTTGTTAGGAGCCCCTTGAAGGCAGGTTTTTAGACTAATTGGGTTTGAGCCTCTTTGCCTCTGCATCAGTGAGGAACAAGTAATTGAAGCATTCCAAAGGATACAAACCACCACGAATGGAGCTTATTTATATAGTATTATTTAGATGGGGCTTATTGAGCATTCAAAAGTAATTAATTAACCATTAGATGTAAACAAAATCCATGCCTACAAAATTCAAGCATAGAACTTACACGATACACATGATAACATCATTCAAGAATGGCAGTATCAAAATAAGAGTTTCTTTAATCAAAAATCTAAAAGGCTATACAATGATATATATTGATAAAAGTATATAAATATATCCCAAAAAACCATATAGGCTTAGTACAAAGTAGCCATATGGATGTAAAATATCATGTATATATATCAATAGTACAAAACATATGTTCCAAAATGCCACATAGGCATACAACAAATAACACTAATACATAGTCATTTCCCTCTAGGGGAAGGAAATAGATCTCGTGCTGCCTTCGAAATTTGGCTGGATGGAGTGACTGTTGCTTCTCTTGTCTTTTGAACATGCACACTACTCCTCCTCTCTTCACTTTGGACCTTCAACTGATACAATTAAAAGTAAATATGTTAAAAAATAGAAATTGAATTGTGGAATGACATATAACAAAATATATAATCACTTACCGCATACATACAGTCATCATGCACATTTATAGCATCACCACGTCCATGATATGGAGTGACAATCACCTATAGCAACCATGAAGATAGAAATTAAACTACATAAAATTATCATGAAAATTTTCTATAATAGACCATAAAAGAGAAAATATAATGTCAAATCGACTAATCTATTCCATACCTCTCTCAATGGATCAAAACTGGCTATTGTTGCAGCAACTCCATGGTCCATCATGCCACCAACATCACCAGGGCTATCTCTTGTCAACAGCTGCAAATGAAACAATATCTCAGGTATCATGTTGATATAGGAGAACATAATGTGACACGATCAAGGAATACTTGAATGCAATGTTTGTGTTTCTCATCAAATTTTTAGATTTATATATACGCAAAATTACGAAAACTAGCTAACATAGATTTACAACCCTATTAATGAATAAAGGCTACCTGAGTGTACGTTGTTTGAGGATATGAATCATGAGGTGTGGAGGAAGAAGGTGCACCAGGAAACTGTTTGAAATCCAAAGCATGTTATGAGACAAACATTCAAATATAACATTCAACTGTTCAAATGCAATAATAATATCTTTAATACTAGTTGCATACATGTGGACTCATCATCGAGAATGTATAAGGGTCTATAGGAATAGAGCATCCCTCATGAACAGTGCGACCCTAAAATTTCATCATATCAAAATTCTACTAATTTAGTTATTCTTAAATTTCAAAATATATTTTAATAAACAACATTAAAATAACTTGCTAAATTTTACTTGAGTGTCAATGCCGAATGTCTCATTCAGAATATCATCTGTGAAAGCCATCGCCTCTGCAACTAATGGAGGCTGTGTAGCAGCATCACAAGGACCTTGATAATCATATGTGTAAACAACACCACAAGCACCACAATGGTGGGGTGGAGCTCAGGGCCTACACATCTCCTCCACACCAGGCTCTACTAGAGGACTCGCACACTCTAAAATGGTCTAGGTGAGTGATCCAATCGACTTCATCATGTCCACCTCTATACTATCCTTAACAATGGAAGGAACAATGACATGCTCCACCATGGGTCTGCCTAAGGCTCTCAGTGCCAACTGTGGATTACGTCGTGCAACAAGTCTATTCTGTGTGGAGCCCCCACCCCTACCCTGAAAGTCTAAGATGTCAAAATAGTTTGGCATTTTATTGAGGACAAACTCGCAATAGAGTTTCCTCAAAAATTATTGCGGCACCTCATGGTTATTGCATGGAGGTTGGTCAAATACCATCCACCACCGCTCCCAAAATTTGATTTTAATTAAATCATGGTGGAACCAATGGGTGGGGAACCTCCTACATGCATGGGACAAAGGTTCATTGGTTTTTGGGTCTTTAAATAGGGCACACAACTCAGCTTTGCTCATTTTTAGTTTTTTGACATCTGCATATGACAAACCATTAGCATAAAATTGCCTCATCTCATCTCTCTTAGTTGACCAAAAATTCATTTGCTCGCTCATTTCTCCTACATGAGTTAAAATTGACTTCAATGATTCAACAATCCCTCTTCTATAAGGGTGGGTTTTGGAATGCTCAGTTAATCTTGCAATTAATTGTTGAAGGTCTCTTTTATTGTTTTCAATTTGATTTTGAATATTTTCTTGTGTTCCTTGAGGATGCCTATGAATTGATGGAGGGGTTTCAGGTTGTTCTTGTATAGGAGGCTCTTCATGAGGGGGTGATTGTGTGTTCTCAATGTTTTGAGGTGGAGATTCATTCCTTGAGAATTAGAACAAATTTTTATTATAAAAATATATTTAACATTGCATTCAAAATCAAATTCAAAATAAATAGAATAGAAATACACACCTCTTTGCAATCTTTGACCTCTCCAACATGTTGGCGGCATCCTCATGGAAAATGGCAATCTAAGGATGCAAAGAATGAAAGAGTTTTGGTGAGCGCGAGTTGCAGACCTCAATTGCTCCTCCTCAAGCTACGGGTTGAACAGAAAATGAGGGTTCCAAACCCATTTTTTGTTTTTA